>JAQIWZ010000980.1:0-14366 GCA_034697245.1 Malaconothrus monodactylus
ATGTATGGATACTCTTTATATTAAACTTTAATATATTTAATGCCGTCTTATTTCAAATTTCTTTAATCATAACTTTTTCCATAGATTAAGACTAGATTGAGATAACAAAGAGATAATTCGCCCACAGTTTCAAATATTATGTGAATTAAATTTAAGCAAATAATCAATTATTTGTGTTTAGTTTGTTTCATAAACTTAAGGGCTGTTTGATTACAGCCTTATTTGGTATGAAATCTAAACTAAATAAAAATAAGAACTGGTTTAGTTTCTAATGAATCATTACGTGTAAGGCTAGACTTTAACAAAGAGGTCTGAGTCAAACTCTAACACAACCTTTTATTCATCGAAACCGAAAATTTCTTTGAAAGTCAACTCTTTCCCATTTTCGACGCAAACAGTCGATTCATTTTTATTCAATCAAAACATAAGTTTTCGGACTTTAAAATTGAATTAATATTAGTTGAGAGATTGACCCAAATGTTAAAGCTGTCGATCTCTAGTTTGTGACGTCATATAATATCTATTCATTGATTGGTTAAAAATGCGCTCAATTTTTATAAAAGAGTTGAATTAAGAACTCATTCATTCATAACTAAAAAGCGGTCTAATTGTGAGGCAATCGTTACAAAGCCTAACAATTTTTCGTTTAAATTATATTTCAAATTCAATTAATTGAAGGTATGTTTCATTTCTTTATATAATTATTTAAAATAAATTTTAATTTTAATAAATGATAACTACTTTTTGATATAAAACTTTTTGATTTGAAATATTTTTTGACATTTTCTAAACTATTTTAAAGTCAATATTTGACAAAATAATCGTTAATTAAATGATATTTTATTGATTTTACAAACTTTCAAAAGTCTTTTCGTTAACTATTAATAAAATATTTAGTTTAAAAAATCAAAATTTGAGCTCAAATTGAATTAATTTTGTTTATAAAAAGTTTTTAAAAAGTTTTGAATAATTGGTTCGAGTCTTAAAACTATTGTTCAATTAATGACTTATTTATTAATAATTAGACCAACTATTGAGACATCTGTTAATTAAATGAATTAAAAGAAGAATCAAAAGAAGAATCAATAGATTGTATCCAAATTTGGTCTTAATATTTGACACATTTATGAATTAAAGCCTTAACCAAAACTATGCGTACATTGACTTTGAAAAAGTTTTAGTCCTTCGAGAGATAGAAAACCTGTTTTTACGTAAAGTTTAAGTTTACGTTAACTCGTATTAAAACTTTTTTATGTAACCAAAAATGTTGACCTCTCAAACTCTTAAAGGCTAAAAATTCAAGTTCAGAATCAACTATATTAACATTGAATCAATTCTTAATAATTGCAAAGAATTACTATTTTATAAGTCCTAATAAATCAAACTTTTAATCAGACTTTAGACACGAAATTGACCCCAATTTTTAATGAGAAAAATCTAAAATTTCAGAAACGATTCAATCTTTAAAATAAACAAAATTTTGATTTACAGAAGAGTTAAGAGTTTGATGTCTTGACTTAGAAATAGTTTTTTATTTTTAGTTAATTAGTATCGAGTTTTTAATGAATGCATGCATTTGTCGTAAACTAATGAAAAAAAATATTAATATAATTGATAACATTTTTGCCCTTAACAGCTTTAAACTATTTTGAATAGTTAAAAATGCGTGAATGTATAAGTGTACACGTAGGACAGGCCGGAGTACAGATCGGAAACGCCTGTTGGGAACTCTATTGTTTAGAGCACGGCATTCAACCCGACGGAAATATGCCCAGCGATAAGGCCATTGGAACCGGTGATGACTCCTTCAACACATTCTTTTCTGAAACTGGTGCTGGAAAGCATGTCCCGCGAGCCGTATACGTCGATTTAGAGCCCACTGTCGTCGATGAGGTCCGAACTGGCACTTATCGTCAACTCTTCCATCCGGAACAGCTCATTACTGGCAAAGAAGACGCGGCCAATAACTACGCTCGCGGTCATTACACTATTGGCAAAGAGATTGTGGATCTAGTATTGGATCGCATCCGCAAACTGGCCGACTCTTGTACTGGACTTCAAGGCTTCTTAATCTTCCATAGCTTTGGCGGTGGAACTGGTTCTGGATTTACTTCTCTATTAATGGAACGCTTGTCTGTCGATTACGGAAAGAAATCAAAACTGGAATTCGCTATATATCCGGCACCACAAGTGTCGACAGCAGTGGTCGAGCCCTACAACAGTATTCTGACGACTCACACGACTCTCGAACATTCTGACTGTGCTTTTATGGTCGATAACGAAGCCATTTATGATATCTGTCGCCGCAATCTTGATATCGAGCGCCCCACTTATACTAATCTGAATCGTCTTATCGGACAAATCGTTTCGAGCATTACTGCGTCCTTACGTTTTGATGGAGCTCTTAATGTCGATTTGACTGAATTCCAGACAAATTTAGTGCCTTATCCTCGCATTCACTTTCCTTTAGTGACATACGCGCCCGTTATCTCCTCAGAAAAGGCATATCACGAACAGCTCACTGTTTCTGAGATTACAAACGCCTGTTTCGAACCCGCAAATCAAATGGTGAAATGCGATCCAAGACATGGCAAATACATGGCCTGTTGTCTTCTATATCGGGGAGACGTTGTTCCTAAAGACGTGAACGCAGCCATTGCTGCCATCAAAACAAAGAGAAGCATTCAATTCGTCGACTGGTGTCCCACAGGTTTCAAAGTATGTATTTCTATGGCTCGCATTCAAGTTTTACTTCTATTGTATTTTCTTTTATTCTTATTCTAAATGTTTATAATTAAAATTGAAAGGTGGGCATCAATTATCAACCACCGACTGCAGTCCCGGGCGGAGACTTGGCTAAAGTGCAGCGCGCAGTTTGTATGCTTTCCAATACGACTGCAATCGCTGAAGCCTGGGCTCGACTCGACCACAAGTTTGATTTAATGTATGCCAAACGCGCTTTCGTTCACTGGTATGTCGGCGAAGGTATGGAAGAGGGAGAGTTCTCGGAGGCCAGAGAAGACTTGGCAGCTCTCGAAAAAGATTACGAAGAGGTGGGTCTCGACTCAAACGAAGCCGGGGATGACGAGGCCGGAGAAGAATTCTAAATGAATTCACGCATTACTGAAATATTTTGATCTTTCTTTTTATTATTTCTAACTATACTTTTACTAAATTTTGCTTTAGAGTAATGGCTATAATGTAGTCGTTTATCTATTTTGTAATACGTTTTTACGTTCAATAATAAAAAGTTTGAAATTTTAATTCATTTCTCATTTAATTAAAGAAATTCAATAAATTTTTATTATTCTGTGCTTTAAATAAGATTTCGTATCAATAACTTTATAGCCCTTTAAAAGTTTGAAAAGTATTTAAATGGGAATAAAGTGAACATAATTAACGTTCAAATGCATTACAAATAACAATCCCTTTAATTGTTTGACACAAAAAAGTGTTGACATAATTGATGAGTCATTTGTTTGAATTCATAGCAACGCTTTAGAAACTAAAGAATTCAATGAGTTTTGATTTATGTTTCAATAAAAACTAAATTAAAGGAATGGCCAAATCTTTGGGCCAAGAATTGAATGAAAACAGTATTCGATATTCTTTATATCCATTGGATTCTAGTATTGAATCACTTAATGATTATATTTCAAAATCATTTATATATTTATCAAAATATTTGTCTCAATATATTTGGAATAAACAGTCTTTCAATTTGAGACTTGTTTCCAATCATTTCGGTTTGTATTCAAATCTAATTTATAATAAATTTATTTATTAATAATCTTATAATTTATATAATTGTATAAAAAGGCCATCATTTGGAAGGCGTCACAAACTTTGGTGAAGACATATCTGACGAATGGTTTATTGTTTATCTTTTGTATAAATTGTCAGAAATGGATCCAAATTTGTTGATCGCTTGTGATGACAGCGACGGACAATTTCTTCTTATAGAAGCAGCCAATCATTTGCCCAAATGGTTAGAACCAGAAAATAGTGACAACAGAGTCTTCATATACAGAGCAGCTCTTCATATAATACCCTTAAAAAGTGGTCCAATTCAGAGAAGAAATCCTACTCTCAAAGAAGCGATTGATTGCATTCGAGAATATCGTGATTTGACTCGAGCTCAAGAAGAAATTCAAAACTCTATAAAGAAACGCATCGATTGCTATCCGTCAAGAATTGAAGAGCATTTGCACAGAAGTCACTGTTATGTGCCATTAGGAGTGGCCGCTCTTCTCAAACACGACCCAACGCTTATCTCATCTGCTGTTCAGGCTTTCTATAACAGAACACCCGATGATCTCAAAGTATGTCAGGCTATGAAATACTTTCCACCAGAGAATCGAGTCATGCGTTGCGTTACATTCACGCGATGTCTTTACGCACAACTTATGTCTCAAAGATATAAACCTGACGTAAAGGTCGGATGGAATATGCCGTCAAACGATTCTTCAGACTTTAAATCTCATGATTTAGGAATGAAAATAGCGTCAGGTTTTGAAATATTAGTCTCTAATTCGAAATCATCATTAGATCAGAATAAAGAACAAATCAATTTAGAAGACGACCAAAGATGGAAAGCATTCTATAATAGTCTTAATAAAAATGGTTATTTCAATGGAGAACTAATTGGCTCAAAAAAACATAAGGAACTGATGGGAAGCGCTCAAAACTATTTCTTTCAATTGGTTTCTGCCAGCGATACACAAGAGTTCGATTTTTCTCAATATTACGGCCAAAAAATTGTTAACTATTTGCGATCACTCGATATCGATGAGAACTTGTTTAGAAATGAAGAAAAAAATATCCAAAAAGAAGACAGCGATGAATGGATGAGCTTTAGTTCTGATGAATTGGACGCTCTTTTATCACAAAAATTTGGTTCGGATGATAAGTCAAACAATTGCTCAGAAATGTCGACTAAAATTCCTGAAACACTCAAATCTTTCGTCTCTAATGAAAAGTCAGGCATAAAAGGAGCTGAAGCTCCGGTCAAAACGAGTCCTTCGAAGCCAACGAGAATCAATTTCAATGAAGACTCATTTGGCGATGCATTAAATGCTGTGCTTTCATTCAAAATTCCTCAATCAGAGACTGACTCCTCTTCGTCTGGGATGAGCGATTATAGCGATAACGAAGAATCGCTTGACAGCGACGACGACTACTATCAAAATGATTTAACAAATAATGAATCGAAAAAAAATATTTATGAAATGAAATCTTATATGAAAGCTATGGACCAACAATTGGCTCAAACACAAGTTGGACAGAGCTTTGAACTTAAGAACAATGACAGCAACGAAAAGACTACAACAGATGCTGACAGTAATGATGACTATAAAGCAGTTGATATAGACCTCAACGCATTGACCAATATATTGGAGTCCTATAAGAACGAAGCCGGAAATGCCGGTCCGGCCACTGCTCTGTTCGCTTCTATGGGCGTTAAACTACCGGATAATACAGATAGTGATTAATTAAACTTATCAATAATTGCATTCATTGCCAAAATATTGCCTTAACGTTAATGTAATGTTTGGATCGAAATGATTCAAGTCTTTTGAAATTGTATTCAAAGTTATCGTCAAATTCTTACACAATTGTAATGAAAACTATTGTTATATAAATTATTTCTTAAGATTTATTTTCTATAGATATATGAAATACTTAAAATTTTCCTATATTTTTAACATTAAATAAATGATTAAATTGTTGATAATTAATCGATTGAATTGCGATCAGATTTGATAAGAGACCGAATCCTTTTTTGTTGCAATCGATCAATGGCTGCCTTTTCTCTTTTTTCTCTTATCATTTCTAATGTTTCCAAAGATGGTTTTGGTATTGGTTTTGAGGCTTCAGTGATATAACATCTCATTTTGTCCATACAATCAGCTAAATTCATTAATTGGATTCGAGTCTTGTCTGATCTTATTGTCCAAAAGCCTTCTTTATTAATGCTATTTTTGTGCTATTCATATCAATTATTTTAATAGAAATTAATTTAATTCTTAAATAATTCAAATAATGCTTTCATTACAAGAACAGCTAATCTTTGTTTGACTTCTGTTGGGATCCAATCGGCTGAAGACAAGTGAAACTGAACCGTCACTTTAGTCTCAGTGGTGTTCACGTGTTGACCGCCCGGACCTCCACTTCGACTATAACTAATTGACAGCTTATTTACAGGAATATAACCATTAAATTGTTTGCCATCACTTTCGAGCTAACAATTGAAACAATTTTTAAAAAAATAATTATTAAGCAAATAATAGTTAAATTGAAAAACAAAACAATTCAATGAATGAAACCTTTAAATCATTAGTTGTTTGTGTTTTGGGATATATTTTGTCTAAACTGTAACTACTTTTAAAAACAGGCATTTTTTCGAATTCATTCGAAACAAAACTTCTTTTTTTAAACAAACTCTTTTCTATTAATAATATATTTCTTTTGAAAATTCTAAACATTTTAACTAAAAATTATTTCAAAAACGAAATCTTGTTATCAAATATTAGTTTGAATTAAAAGAAAAAATAAGTAAATAGTGAAATAGTTTAGCGTTTAGTTAATAGTTGGCGCCACTCTTCTTACTCACAGTTTGTTTTGAGATCTTTTATGACATCATTTCTATTATAGACTTATATTAAAGTAAAACTAATACTAAACTAATGTTTAGAACTTTCAGATATTTCAATGAAATTCAAGGCTAAAGACCTTTAAAGATAAAAAAGACATAAATTCGCTGATATTTATATAAAGAAAATAAATTAAAGTTAAGTTCAATAGAAAGTAATTGTTTAAAAAATAAGTTCAGAAACGAAATGTCAATCTCTTATTGAATGGATAATAACTATAATAAGAGTTGACATAAAAATATAATAATAATAAAAGTAATAAGAGATTGAGAGATGTATTGCTGTTCTGTCACTACAAAGATTGCACTATTGGTTGCGATTGGATTAGGATTTGCGTTGACTGCTCTCTTATGTTATGTATTCCTTCCATTTCTCATTGAATATAATGTCAAACAAGTGAGATTTGAGTATTTTATTTATTTATTTACTTTAATTTTTACTTATTTTTCTCAAAAAAGTTATTTTTAAACCTATTTATGATTTTGGCGTAAACTTTGAAACTTATGAAAAATAGTTTTATCATTAATTTCAAGTTTCTTTGTCTAAACTCTTTTAGAACTAAAAATAGACATTAATGAAAAGCATATGACTTTTAACTTAATTATTGTTCGCTTCAAGTCTACTCAAAGTACAAACAATAGAGTAATTAAAATGAGAGTTTGATTCAACAAACTTTTTGTTTTAGAATAACATTAGAGAGACTGTCAGCAAATAAACTTTCAAATTTGTTTATCTTAAGTTTGACTTACATTTTAAATATACATCATTTAAATCTTTAGGTTTTATCTCTTTTCCTCAATTAAATCAGTTCTAATTTTAGAAAAATAATTGAATAAATACATAATTTTCTAAATGACTTTTACATAAACATAATTCTCAACTAATCTATTGATAATAAAGTTTTACCAAATGATCCAAAAAGTTAGAATTATTGGAAACAATAATTTTTGATTTCAATACTTTAAATGTAAAACAATGAATAATTAAATGCGTAATTTAGTTGAGTAAATAATATATAAATAAAAATTATTCAGAAACTGGTGTTATCTCCAAACTCAATGACATTTGATGGTTGGCACAAAGCATCGATTCCAATATATGCAAAATTCTATATGTTTAATATTACAAATCCTGAAGAAGTCTTGGCTTTAAGTCACAAACCAATAGTCGAAGAATTAGGTATTTTATTCTCAATTTTTGGACCAACTTTAAGCTTATTGTCTTAATTATATCAATTCTTTCCCATACGATACATATTATGAAAGAATGTATTGCTTCACAACTTTATGTTATTTATATCAAAGTTTAAGTAATACTGAAATTCAGTTCAATTTTTTACTATCTTTTTGTCGACTGATTCTCTCATATCAAATAGAATGGCTGACTGGCTATAAAATCGCAAAATTTGACTTCATTTTCATTAATCTGCTTCTTAAGCATTCACTAATTTATTAACTTCTGGTCAAAAGTTCAATAATTCAAAATTCAATCAGAAGTTTTGATTTTTCTATAAACCACTTCTTAATGGATTTATACAATATCTAACTTAAAAATATAGCGCCTTTCAAACTAAACGCATAAAAATTACTTTGAATATGATTAGTGAACGTATAATTTATATATTCTTTCATATATTCCAAAGATTTTGAGAGAATCACTGCATCGATAGATTTTGATGAAATTTTTCATTATTGAATTCATTGAAATATTGCTTAATCTTAGTATAAAATTTGATGAATGAATTCAGTATTTTTTTTATCAGACAAGTAGCTTTCAGTGAATATCATTTCAAAACTGAATACAATTAATGTTTTATATTTAACAAATTTCAGGGCCTTATACTTTCCGAGAATCTCGAGAAAAAGTAGATATAAGTTGGGACCACAAAAATGGTACAGTTTCTTATAAACAAATCAGACGATGGAATTTCGTTTCAGAAAAAACTAATGGAAGTTTAGATGATTCTATCATTCATTTAAACGTTCCAATGGTTGTAAGTTTTCTTATCACTATCTTTTTCTTTTTGGCACTATTTTTTTATCATTACTTTTCTTGTCATTTTATCGATAATTTATTAATAAACTTCTCACAAGAGAAAAAATGTTGCAATTTTTAAGTGATTTGAATCATTAAATTGTTGACATTATGAATGCAATTATAGGAATCAAATGTGAACTTGTTTTTGGGAGTCAAAAACTTAAAAAAAGAAGTTTTGTTTCTATTTTTAATGAAATTTATTCGTTTTAAGTCAGTTTATTTTAAGATATAGCGGGAGAATTCCATAAATCCTTGTCCTTCAAATCAAAAGTAATTAATTAATCATTTGTAATATAAATTTATTTTTAAAAAATAAAATAAAAATTCAATTCATATCATCATAAAAATGGTTAATTAACTATAATTATGTAATGCATCAACAGTTCCTAATAATAACTTTGAGCTAAGTTCTAAGAACTTTCAAATTACTAAAAATGAATCATTGATTAGAATCATTAGAAAGTAATTGCTTATAAAAAATTTCTAAGTTTTATTTCCCGACTTGAATTTCCTCAAAATTTAAGAGAATATAATAATCTTTTGGACTTTCAAATGTTAATGATTCATATTATGAGAAGTAGGGGATTGATTGTGCCTGTAATCAAAATTTTCCAAATGGAAAGTCCAAGTGCTTAATGAAGTGCTTAATGAAAATTCGTGTGAAAAATTCATTTAAGATTTCAATTTAAAGTTTCAATCATTAGAACAAATAAATCAATAATTACATTAAGATTTAAATATTAATTGTTATTATTTTTGATAAAGAGCGCAGGCAATGAAATTCGTCAAACTTATCGTGAAGATGAACAAAAATTTTTTTACGATGCAATTAATGCAATCAACGAAGAGACAAACAGCACATTATTCCTAAAACATACAGTTAGAGAACTATTATTTGATGGATACAGTGAAATATTATTAGAAGCAGGAAAACAATTATTTCCAGAAACACCATACACTAAGTTTGGATGGTTTTACCCAAAGAACAATACCTCATCTGACGGCACGTTCAGGATTTTTACCGGTGAAACAGATGTCAATAGATTAGGTTTAATGGACTCTTGGAATTATGAACACATTAACAAAAAATGGTTTGGAAAAGAATGCGAAAGAATTGATGACAGTTCTGCCGGTGATTTTCAACCGCCATATAAGAACCCAAAACCTAAATCAATTAAGATATTCATCGCTGATATTTGTAGAGCGCTTTCGTTAGATTTTTTGCAACAAGTAGATTATAAAGGCATCAAATGTGATCGTTATTGGGCTAATCCTTCACTTTTCAATTACAGTTCCAACGAAAATAAATGTTACTGCGGGACAAATAGGTTTGCGATCACTTATTCTTTGCAATAATTCACAAATTCTTTAAATCATTAATTAAAGTTTTTATTTCTAACAAAATAAAAGTTGTCCACCGAATGGTGTGCTCAATGTGTCGACCTGTACTTTAGGATCTCCGGCTGCTGTCTCTTTTCCTCATTTTTTATACGCGGACAACTTTTATTTAAATAACATTCTAGGTTTAAATCCAAATCCAAGAGAACACATGTTTTATATGGACTTTGAAAATGTTAGAATTTATAACTTTACGTCAAAATCATATTAAATATTATTTTAATGTTTCAGACTTTAGGAATTCCTCTTAATATCGCGGCTCGAATGCAGATAAACATTGTTTTAGAACAAAACGATAATTTGGATTTCTCTCAAAACAGAACTGAAAAAGTGGTCTATTTTCCACAATTTTGGTTCAGTGTTGTGAGTATTTTGCAATTTTCAAATCTAAATAACTAGAAAATCAATTTTGCAGTTCAACTATTAATCAAATTATAAATAAAATTCCAAGAATTTTCGAGATTCTTTGATATTCTTTGATTCCGTCTTAAAATTAAGTTCTGAGTTTTGTTCCAATAAATGAATAAGATTTGAATTGAGTTATGCGAACAAAAACAGCCAAAGAAGTCATGAGATTATGATTCACACAAAAACCGATATTATTATAAAAAACTATTTAAGAGTTTCTCATTTCAATCTAAATATTTTGATTTGAATTATTTTCACTATCAATAAACATTTAAAACTTCAGTAATAGATATTGAGTAATGATTAAAATTTGTTGCCATAGAGCGCTAGTGTGGACGACGAGATGGTCGAACAATTGGACTTTTTGATCAATTGCGTGCCTTATTATATATGTATAATAACAATAATATTTGTATTTATTGGTGGACTAATACTCATATATGCAGCTGTTTATGCCTTTCGAAGTCGAAGAGTGAGTATAAAAGTTGGTTAAAATTGAATCACTTAATGATAATAACTATTTGTAGAGCGGAAGCGTTAAACAAAGACAGAAATATCAAGCGGTCGATATTATCTCAACAAGTTTTTCAAATTAGTCTTTTGAAGAATTGGTTTCTTAAGAATTTCTTCTCTAAAGTTGTTTGTACTCAATATGCAAATCAATGTGTTTTCGATGAATTCAACAATTTATTGTCTCAACTGTTGGTTCATTGAAGGAAATCATGTTTTGAAAGTTCAAAAATTGTTTTCCATATTTATCAAAACATTGCCAAATGAAACATAAGATTTTTTTTAAATATTATGTCAAGTTTTATACATTGATTACTATTTGATACCAGTTTTGATATACTTTTATCTTTTGTAATATAATCGAAAATCTAATTTCAATTTTAAGTCATTTGAAAAATTAAAGTCAGAATAATATAAGAATTATTTAAATACAGAATTTTTGCCGAAACCGTTAAAAAGTGCCAAAAATGAATCCAATCGATAAAGAATTTGTTAATTTTTAAACTTTTTATAAAATAAATAAATTTATCAAACATTAAATGTCTGAATATATGTATAATTTTTGTAATTTTATATAATTGTAACTAAATTTTAAGTCTCATTTGATTAAAAATACTAAAGAATTATGTTTTGAAAACTTTTTGCGATTCTTTTTAAAAAAATTTTTTATATAATTTTCAAATTATAAAAGTATTCATCACTTTGAAAATCATTTATAATAAGAAATTAAATCAAATGCAAATGAATTCAATAGAAATGATCATAAATTATAACAAACATTAATACTTTTCGAAATTTTTGAAAAAAAATTCAATTTCAAGAATAAAAAAAAGTTTTTAAACAAAATTAAAGTTAACAAAAATTTGGTCAAAATGTGTCGCCATTGAAGTCATATCTTTTCAATGCTTTAAAAACATTGAAAAGTCTAACAAAAAAGCGCGCATTTGTTGTCCTTTTATTCAAATATTGACATAAATAAAACACTTTTAGTATTTAAATAATTAATTCAAAAAAACTTTTGGATAAAAAAAAATTGAATAATGAATTCGGACAACGACTCGATTGTGATTAATAGGGATTCAAATATTCATTGGTATAGAATTTGAAATTATATTAAGAACTGGTTTACTTTTAATGAATTTTTTCAAAATTTTTTTTTAATGATTTATTGATTTATATTTTTTTTAATGATTTTTGTTTTTGATAATAAAAAGGATCGAAAAATATCGACCAAAACGTTTAGAAGAATTGATTTCACACGAAAACATCATTAAAACAAGTATTTTATTAATTGATTATTAATATTAAAGTATTTAATAATTGAATTGTTTGTAATTTATGACAAAAAGTCAGTAAATTTATGGCAGAGAATCGTTTGCCTCATCTGTTACTATACGGTCCGCCCGGAACCGGAAAAACATCAACAATACTGGCCTGCGCTCAACAACTCTATTCTCCGCAACAAATGAGTTCAATGGTCTTAGAGGTGAGGCTTTATTTATATTGGATTTTGATTTAATTAAACCTAAAACTTGATGACAAACTTGTTTCAGTTAAACGCTTCTGACGACAGAGGCATTGGTATAGTTCGCGGACCAATACTACAGTTCGCCAGCACTAAAGCCGTCTTTAAGGCCGGCTTTAAACTCATTATTTTGGACGAAGCCGACCAAATGACTCAAGACGCCCAAAACGCTCTCAGAAGAAGTATTTCATTCAATTTTATTTTATTTTAACTCAATTTAATTTAATTTGTACTTTTTTTTATTCAAAAGTAATCGAAAAATTTGCAGCCAATACAAGATTTTGTTTAATATGTAATTATTTGTCGAAAATAATACCCGCACTTCAGTCGCGTTGCACTCGATTTAGATTCGCTCCTTTAAAAGCCTCACAAATTAAGCCCAGAATCGAATATGTTATTAAACAAGAAAATGTTAAGGCGACTGAAGACGGCATTAAAGCACTCATAGACTTATCTCAAGGAGATATGAGAAAAGTTCTTAATATATTGCAAAGCACTGCAAATGCCTTCGATGTGGTCAATGAAAAAAATGTTTACTTATGTTGCGGTCATCCACAAAAACAAGACATTGAAAACATACTGAGTTGGCTTCTCAACAAAAAATTCAGCTCTATTTTTGAAAGTATAGCTTATTATTGTTTATTACTTTGGACTCTAATTAATGAATTTTAATTTATTGTTTCGTCAATAGACATAACGAAATTAAAATTAGAAAAAGGTTTAGCACTTCAGGACATTCTGACGCATTTGCATCCTTTCATTCACAGAAGTATTTATATAAATATTTCAATTTTTCAATTTGATTTTCAATCAATAAATTCATTTTATAAACTCTTTTTAGTTGACTTTCCCATTCATATCAAAATTGAAATTTTGGACAAAATGGCAAATATCGAGTAATTATTTGAATTAAACTTTTCCTCAAAAAATAGACGATATATTTAAATTATTTTTAAAATTTCTTTAAAGATATCAATTGTCGTCAGGAAGTAATGAGAAGTTACAATTGGCGGCACTCATAGCGGCCTTTCAATCGGCCAGAAATTTTTCTGCCGAAAAATGATTAGTTTTTTTCTATCTTAAAAGTATTTTAAATAAATTTTCGAATTAAACGATTATTTTTATTAAAATAATGTAATTTAAAATCATTAAATGAAGTGAACTTTTGTTAAGATGAATATAATTTTTTGAATGAGTAAGTTTTGAATAAAATTTATTTGAAAAACAATGAGACGTACTGTGAGTTGTTATAAATTACAGACTAAACTTTGGTTCAAATGTGGGCTAAAAAGGGCAGAAAAAAGTTAAGCAGGCGTTCACTTCCTTAATAGTCTTACTTTCTTGACATAAAAAAATATTCATGAGATTTATTTAAGTATAATTCAACATTAAAACAAAAGCTCTCAAATTTATCAAATAAATTAATCGTTTTTAAAGTCTATTCACAATAGGCTCTTCAAAGACTGGATATAATTTTTTTTTTAATTAAAAAAAATCTTTTTTCAAGTAAATCATTTGTTTTCTTCGTTTTGTTCCTAATCATAAAACATGAATTTGTATTGAGTTTTCAAAATAATGATAAAAATTATCATTGATTTGAACTTTGATTTATTTATTGAAATTGATTTATCAATATATAGAAAGTTTTGAAAGACATTCAATTTCATAATCTAATCAGAAACTCCTTTATAAAAGTAAAACAAAAACCGATTTATAGTTTATCTAAAGAGTTCCAACAAAAGTAATGCAAACAAAGCAAATGAATTGTCCTGAAGTAAATAATAATAATATTTAAGTTAGTGTTACAACTCATTGAAACATAACTTTGATTGTGT
>JAQIWZ010000981.1:0-14343 GCA_034697245.1 Malaconothrus monodactylus
CTCTGTAAACATGTAGTTCTGCGTCCGGAGCGAATCCTAAACACTCTTTACTGCTGACAATAACACCAGCCACAAACGTTCCGTGACCTAAGCCGTCATCAAACGTCTTCTCATTCGTCCAATTAGTTCTCTCTTTGATTCGTTTGAAGTGCTGATGATTCTTAGGTAATCCGGTGTCAAATACGGCCACTTTAACGCCCGCACCAGTGATTCCCATTCCCCAAAGTATGTCTGCCTGTAATACACTTGTTATTTGTCTGGGAATCGCTCGCAATAGTCTTCGTCTGGAATCACCACCACTTCCACCAAAACTAAAGCTGAAGGCATTAAGCCATGAAAGGCTTTGCCGACTATGAAATCCAGGTCTCGAAGAAAACCACGAATTATTGTGATTTTTATTGATTTCATAACAAAACGATTGGTCGTCATAACATTCGATATTGAGATCCGAATCTTCGGAATCGAAATTATTTGTTTGATTGAAAAAATTGATGAAACGAGTGATCATTCGTTGTGGCGTTACTTTCTTTATATTTGGGTGACTTTCCAACAGTTTCGACAATAAATTAATACTAATATTATTGTTGACGTGCAATACGTCGAAATCGCTCGGATACACAGCGGCCGCATTTGATCTCTCGATTATCTTCCAATCACTTCGTAATAATTTGTTGCCATTATTGTCATAATTGTCTCGAAGAAGAGCTGCTGTTATGAAACGCTTTCGACTTTCAGATGAATATAACCTTTTGAATGTTATGATATATTCTGTAATCAAATAAACATGCAATTAATTAATTAATATTAATTAATAATAGTTAATATTAATGTTAATTAATATTAAATACAAACCGTTGTCAACAATTTCCGACTTATAATCAATTACAATATTATCGTTTTGATTGAGAGCACAATCACTAAAATGACTGACATTTAAATCATTTAAATCATGAAATGTTTGGGAATTTAATTGAAATGTGACTTTCAATTGTGTTAATAATGAAAGAGTCAACCAAACGATTGATAACAACATAACACAAGCATTGGTTTTATAAATTCATTCAATATCTAAAACATTTATTTTTTTTTTAATTTATTTATTTATTATTTTTTTTTATTATCTTTTGAATTACATTTTTAATGATTTTTTATTTTTGATATTTTTTTTCAATCAATTTTTGAAACGAATTAAATAATAGCAAAAATAGTTAATAATAAACAAATTCATAATTATTTGAAAAATAAATATTGAAATAAACGCATTGTTTTTCATTTCATAACTTTTAATATGTTTTTGATATTTATCTCAATTAAAGCATTTTTTCAACGGTTGCACAACTGCTGCGCTCTGTTTGCTATTTGTTAACAAAAGTGCGCACTTTTTCATTAAAACCATTAAAGTTTGCATTAAATGCAAAAATTTTTTCTTTTACGCAAAACTTAGTCAATACTTATTGAAATTGAGGTCTGAGTTGTGAGAAATCTATTGCGCCGAAGGGACTAAATATTAAGTCTTTTATAAAATATCTCTCTTATTATCGATAAGTAAAAGGAAAAATGTTTAATATTTGCTTATGAAATACTAAAGGGATGAACATTTAGTTTGTGCACAACTTTTTATTTTATTGAAACAAAGTTTAGTCAAACTTTATTTTCCAAAACTTTTTCATTCGAGACAAATAAATAGATTTGACAATCAAATTATCAAAACTCAAGTTTATTATATGAATTACTTTTTTGTCTTTAAACTTATCTATTGTTAAGAAGTTTTCAACTTATGATTGGAAACAATAGATAAATGAAATTCTTAAATAATTTGCTATAATATTATCAGAAATTCTCACTCTTTATGAGTAATACAGTATTTGAAGTAAATCTAACTATTAATGCTTTACTTATAATTAATCTTTAGAAACTCGATAAAGAATTGATGTGGAATTTATCGACACTTATATATGTTCTGATTTAACAGATAAATAACTGCTTTAATTACTAGCACTCGTTAGCAGTAAATCGTTATTAACAGTGAATGGGGTGCAGAGAGGAATAATTTATAAGTTACTGAATAAGTATATTTATATCCTGTCATGTTTGATAAAATGTGTTAAACGATATCCAATTTCAAAATATAAAGCCCTCCCTCAAAATTCTTTGGTTTCGGAAATGATTATTAAATGATAAATTCAAATTTGAATCAAAATTATATGACCTCACTCTGCGTGTAAATTAACTAAAGAAGTAAAACTGCGCTCTAATCAACTTTTTTACAGATAGTCCTTAGGAATTGATAATTTTTGATTAAAAAAAAAGTTGTGCTCAAACTTTCCATCAATGACGAAAAAAAGCGAATACTTGAATACTTGTGTCATATTTACCTTATGTTTACGTTAATCCTTCATAAATAAGGAAAAATATCAACATTTAAGTCTGTACTTGAATTACAAATCAAGACCAATGTATAGTTCAAAAACATTTCGTTAGCATTGCACTAATTAAAAGATTTATCTGAAAACTTGAAATTGTTCACTGTCTTAATGTTTGAGTTATAAAATAAAGTTAATTCAATTTAATTTCAATATCAATACCGAAATTTTTAGATTTCGAGATGTTATTGAGTTATTTAACCTTTAATTACTCCTTGATATAATTTGAAATTGTCAGTCCTCTTATGCAATTAATGTATTGTAACTTTTTGTGTAATAAAATTAGTTCATTAACAACATCTATTAATAAAATTTTTTTATAAATTTAAAAAAGTTTGTTTTCAAGATCCTAAATTGGTTATTAGCGTTTATTTTATTGAATATTTCTTCTGATTTGTATAAAAGGATTCGCTTTTTACTCGAAAATAAACAATGTCTTCGTTTAAAAAAAGCTTATTTGAATGAATTGAACAAAATGTTTCTAAACCTTAATTATACTTTAATACTGATCGTAGACTTCCTAAGATTTATTGAAAATTTTTTTATACTTCTGATTCGCTTGGATTAAATTCAATGTATATTTTATAGATACGAATAAGATCTTAATAAATAAAAACTTTTTCATCTTTGTTGCACTACATTTTGGTTTGACTGAAAAAATTGGTTAATATAATTTGAAAAATGGAGTCATTTTCATAATCTAATTATTAGACTTATTTAATACTAGTCCTTAAAAAATGACTAAATATAGATTCCTTAATTTGATTTGTAATTTATATGTGTATTACCGAAGAGTGAGAAGTCAAATAAAAAGGAACACAATATCATCATTTCCTAAATTAATTAATTCCTCGAATGTAATCCCAACTATTGGAGCTTTTTTTGTGAATAAATTCGGTTTTAATACTTAAATTCTGGAAAAGAATTCCATTAAAATAGAAAATGTTGACTCTGCCGTCGTTAACACAACTAAACAAATGAAAGTGAAAATGAAAAAATTGATTTAAAGAAATTAAGTTTAATGAACTTTTTTTGTGAATGTATCATTCAATTGATTGACTAATACAGATATTTTTGTTTTATTTCATTGGTATTTTCCATAATTCATGTTCAATGAAGTGTTCAATGTTTGAATGGAAAATTTGAGGACTATTCCAGAGATAAATTCAAAAATAAATACAACCATTGCATCAAAAAAAACTTAAAAACTTGTTATTTGTTAGACTCTAATTATTAGTCAAAATGATAGATTAATAAAAATGAATTTTGATTATTATTATTATTATTAGTAATAATTTCCTGTTAACATTTCATTTATTAATATATTTTAAAGTTATATTAGCTCTCATTATCAGTTTATTTATTTAAGATTAATTTACACGAGATATGAGTTAAAGTTTCCTCATTTAGAAGTCAAATGGAAGTTAACCGATGAACGACCCACTGGAGTCATACCTTCAACTTTGAAAAGGAATAGAATTTGTCGGAATCTCTTATTAAAATATTTTAATTTATTAACACTTCAAGGATTGGGCATCTCAAGTATAACTTGTATCAAATTTTTACTTTTGAAGGACTTCCTTTATTTCTTGTTTATTTATTTATTTTTAAAAAATAAATTTCTCTCATAAACATTTTTTCATAATTAATATTTATATAAACAGAGAACTAAACTTAATTCTGAACAGAAAAATACAAATTTGTTTTATTCAAACCCTCAATTATTAGACTGAACGATATCATTCTTAATGAGGTTAAGTATAAAAGTTTTTGTGAAGAGCGATTTCAGCAATTCTTATATTTATTGGTTGAATATCTAATTCTTACACATTCAGATCCGAATATCTAAAACTAATGGTTCTAATATTTGCCCAAAAAGTCTGAACAATGACTTATCTAATCAAATAGAATAGAGCTTGTGACAAAATAATTACATATAATGGGATTCCTATGCAAATAAAATTATTTAAGATCATCACTATCTAAAGTGTCAGGTGTCGTAACCATTTTTTATCTTCTCTTCTAACAAAAGAACTCTTTTGGAAAATGATATCAAATATAGCATAAATATTTCACATGTCAATCACACCAATTCTTTGTTTGTATACACTATAGAATGAGTATAACTCGTGAGCTTTTTAAGCAATATTAAGTTCAAAGATACCTATAAATATATGAGCTTTTCACAAGTCATTATTGATAATATTAAGATAAAAAGGGAATACAGGTTAAACTCTCGCTAACCAATAAAATATTATTTGATTAAACATTCAATACAATCAACTGTAAATTTTTTACAATTTTAGCTAAATTCTCTTTAATAAATATTTGAACGTTTGAATGTTTATATTTATGGCAATCTATAATTGATTGAAAATGGATAACATGGAATTCCATATATAATCTGTTTTTTGATTGAAATACTGAGTATGTTTTTCAAGAAGCTTAAAAAAATGTCTCAAATGTTTTCAAAATAAATAAATCTTATTTTCAATTTATTTGAAAATCGTTAATCAAACAACTTTTTAACAAATGTCTATCGAAAAAACTATTAAGTGAAATATATGACAAGAAAAAGTTATTTAAAATTTAGTTAGAATTTATTTTAAGTCAGTTATTTAGAATTTTGTTTAAAATTTTGATTATTAAAAATATTAAATTAATGTATTTTAAAAGAAATTATAATGAAATGATGAATATTCGGGAATGGGATTAATCCAATTTGGAAAAGTATTCAAAAATAGTAAATAGAAACAAAAATATAAACTTAGTTTGTTATCACAAAAGTCTGTTGAATTGAATGACTTTCTAATGAAAACATAAAAGTTGGGCATTCCCTTAATCTGAATTAATTTTTAAAACTTGATCACATTAGCTTATCTTTAGAATAATTTAAATGCACTTAAATTGAGGTGTTTGATAGGTATTCAAGATTTTCGGTTCTATAAAGTTTTTGCTTCACTTTTATCCTCTCATCTATTGCTTAAAGTAAAATATAAACTCAAAAGAGACTACACATGACTACCAGTGCTCACAAAACTTGGTTCTAATAATAATTGTGCCCCATTTTATCAAAAACTTTAATCAAAAGGAAAGCACATTATTATAATTTGCTTTATTAATTGAATTTATTATTTATCTTTCGGGCATTTCGATGACTTAAAAATGGATTTGAAATCAAAATCCTTCAGATTTGAATTAACAAAATATTTTTGGAAAAACAAAACGCTATTTGAATAATAAAAAATGAGAACATAGAAGCAATGATAGAGACCATAAAGGCCTTGATAAAGACCTCAAAAGTTTCTCAAAACTGTTTGGATTTGATGCGAGGGAAAAGAAGTGAACGCAAACTGCGATCAGATTTTCATCATTCAGTTACTTGTCTGCATTTTTTGATAAAAATAATATTATTAATGGTAGTAAAGTGTGTCCCTCCTCTTTTTTCTACGCTATATTACACAAAATGCATGTGGAGATGCCATTCCTCAGAACGTATGCTCAATACGCATATACCTGTTTGGCAAACATGACCATATAATAGAACCGCCTTATGCGGGATCGAGAATCTCAAATCGAGGATCGTTAAAAAGTCAAAACATTGCCATGTGTTGATTCATTGTATATTTAGCTCTCAGATCGTATAAATCTATTACAACTTACTTATTACTTATATAAACTGTTTGTTTATAGAAAATATTAAATATTTTTTAAAGTTAACTTTAAGTTATATATTTATTAATATTTTAAATTGTCAATATTGAACCTCTTGAATATTTTCTGGCACCAGAACGTAAGTGCAATAAACTTTTTATCAATTCTGACTTTATTTTGTTTAACCCAACAAAAGATATTTTATCTGTTTTGTCAATAATTAGGATTTACTCGTATTGTGATTATAGTTAAATAGTTTAAATTCAAGGAAAGCCAATTAATTATTTAGTGAATGTAATTGAATGTAATTTGTACTCAAGAATTCTGCGAAAGCATTATTGATTGATTCAAATGAGGTCTCATATTTAAAAGACAACCCACTTTTACTTGAGCTATAATCGCGTGACTATTGCTTTAAAGCTAATTTTTCTGAACTACATTTAAGGTGAAAATGAGTTTTCATTTTCTGAATCAGTTAATGAGTATTTTTTTACATGTTTCACAGTTTTAATTAACAGTTTCTTCTACGTAACGATGGCGTGAAATTTTTTTTTTCTTTTGAAAATGCTTTCAATTCGATTTTTTATCTCAAATAAGCTTTGAAGATAACATTGAAAGAAACCGAAGTACAGATTAATTACACTTAAGTGCTCTTATGTCCTCTTTTCAGTGTTTAATCTTTTTCTAATAAGAATACAATTTTAATACTAATTTAATGACTTTAAGAAAACTGGAAAAAAATTAGAATAACTTTTGAAAAAATTTGAAAAATTTGAGAAAAATATGAATTAAAAAGAGCGCGTTCCGGATATAGCTATATAACGGTTGTCTCACGCAATCGACCGGCAAAATTGCAATGCTTTGAAAGGAAGTATAAGTTATCAGAAGCCTATTTAATAACCAGCTGCAGGCAAAGCATTCTAAAGCTGTTTAAGTTCCTCTTAATAGTAGTAACTTTTTAAATCATTTCATCAGCAATTTGTTCAATTTTTACTTTCACTTCAGGCAATGCTCGAAACTCGCATTGAATCGTAAATTTAATATTCATTGAGTAAGCCTTTAATGATCTTTAAAAAAAAGCCAAAAAATTATTGAGAATTTTTAGTACTTTAGATATATTGGAAAACTGTTTATCTCTTCAATAGCTTTAGGACATTCACTTAGAAAATCATGGATTTTGATTAAATCGTATGATGTTTTGTTGTTTATTGGAATATCACATCTTTCACCGATAATAAACAATAAGAATTTGTGCCAAATTTTATGACGTTTGTCAAAATAACCCAACGAACTATTGAAAGAGGTCTTTTCCAGAGGCCTTGAATATGATCATTGATAATCTTCAAAATATTTAAGATATAAATGTTTTTATAACTCTAAGTGTTGCCATAAAAGAAAATATTTTCGTAATTGATTTTTGAATCACCTGTTGTTTAGAGTAATTTAGAAAACATGAGATCTGAATATTGTCTCCAAATAAAAGACTAAATATCAATATTTTCGCATAAAAACTTTAGGCGTCATAAATGATCTAATTTATTAGAGATTAATAATTTCCTCATAAGAAACAATGATCAAGGCTGAAAAATAACTTCTTAGATCCAATCCGAGTATCCAATGAATAATAAGTTAGCAACAAAATTGCATAACAATCTATTAACCTTTAGTGACTTTATAAAGCTTAAGATTATCAACTTTTGATTTCTTATAACATTGATTTTTATAAAAAAAAATACGTTCATAAATAAGTTTTTAGTGGTAAACAATGAAGTTACTTTGCTATTCAATGCGCATTGGGTGACAAATAGTATTGAATAGTATTAAAAAGTATTGATATCTCTAGAAATGTTATTCGATATACGGGTCAAATATCAATTAATTATGTAATAATAAATAGAAATGTGCCAGAAATATGTCAGAAATGGTCTTGAATTGAAACGCATAACAACATGAAGTCATATTTATCAGTAAAATTAATATTTTTTATTTTTTCATTATCAACACTTTTTCTCACAATTATAAGTACGTCATTGAAATTAAAGTTTTTCATGACAAGTATTAACAGGAAAATACATTAAAGTTCCATTAGTAACGTTAAAAATATTTTTGGTTAGAAACAAACCCAGACATACCAAAGGTTTGATCGTTTCATTGATTGGATTCCATATTTTGATTAGAACTACTTATATATTATTTGCAAACTTTGCTTGAGATCAAACACTAGTTTACAGATACTGTTATTTCTTTGAACTTCTAAATTCTTCTAATGTTATTGTCAGTCACTAGTTGTTAGAACTGACCCAATCTGTTCTTCTCGTGATAGGAGGAGGGGGTGATTTTCGAGACTAAGATAAAGAAATTTTGTTAGTTTTAAAGAAATATTTAATCAATTAGTTGCGGAAATTAGTTTTGATAAACTATGAGATCCGTTAACACCGAGAGAGAGATTAAAATTTTATAACGTAATAGATTTAATTTTTTTGCAAGAAAAAGTCTGATATTATACAGTAAAGTACAGTACAGTACAGTAAATAAGTTTATGCCTCTTCGTCACAAGGGTTTCCATGATAACAAGCTTAAAATGAAACTTAAAGAATAACCCACAGAGCGCTAATTATCGCGATTAGATTAACTTTAATGCAGAGTGATTACATTATTACTTGAAATGGGTTATCAAAGTAGAAAATAACTGGACTCGTGTATTCATGTTTATAAATATTATTGATTTTCTTCAAATAACATTTCTCGGAATATCGTATGATGAGTTTCATCTTCAAGAAGAAACTTTATTTCCTCTTCAAGAAGAAATTTTATTTCCTCTCAATTTTTAATTTAACTTCTATTCTATTGCTATGTCATGAACTCAATGAAATTGGGATAAATTGGAATTATCTCTTTATTAATAGGCTGTCTTTTTTTGTATTAAATTTATTTCTTATCATAAAGTAATATCAGTGACATTTATTATGACAATCTCTAAAATTATATCTTTCAATACATTTTAGACACTATTTTCAACAAACAAAATCTGAATACACTTCTAGATTGAAAGCAAATGCAAACAAAAGCAGTTTGAATTTGATTATTGTTTGATTGATTTAAAGTCTGATTAGAATACCTTTTCCAAACTCGATCTCATTTCTTCCACTTCTGTCACTAAATTCTGACATCTTTTTTGATTCTGTGCCAAAACTTCGTTGACATCTGTGTAATGTCTTTGTGATGCTTCTAATTCTAGTGTTATGTCCTTAAAACAAGAATGTTTATTTAGAATTATGAAACTCTCAAATATGCATATTTTCATTATTACCGATATTTGTTTCGATTGTTTTTTCAAAATTTTTTGTAATTCGGATATTTGTCTGTCCTGATCATCGATAGCCATCAACAAATCATTAACATCTTGAGTGACTTTATTTTTAATAACGCTAGTTTCATGCTTTATCTTGTCTTCTGAATCAGTTAATAGCTGATTAACGCTTTCAATCTCAGTTTGTAATTCCCGACTGTGTGATAAAAAAGTTAATTTATTAAACTTTGCACTTTTTTTATGCTCCTGTAATGCAACATTTCTTTAGTTTCATTAATGATGCAGGAAAGCAAAAAGTATTAGAGATCAAACTAATGCCAAGATTCAAACCATTTCCTTATCTTTGGGAAAAAAACATAAAATTAATTTAAAAATATTCAAATTTTCTAATAATAACATACACTAAATCACATGCTTTTATAGTATTTCAATGATTTAGAATCAGATGATTATAATGTTTTGAAATTGTGAAAGAAGTCATGCGATATTCAAGGATAATAAGAATTTCAAATAAAATAATAAGAAATAAGTTGTATTATTTATTAGGTATAATTTTTACAAACTTGAAGTTGTAATTCTACAGTGTTTACAAATAAAAGTTTAACTTTATTTTACAATAAACACAAAACAACTTGAAATTAAAATCACATTACAATTTAATTTCATTCATAACAGTTATTCTGTACATACATATAGAGAATATTTTACTGAAATAGAATCGAGAAAAGTGAAAGAATGTTATCTTAAAACTAGCACTCGTGCCACAAAATAGCGTTCAAAGCGTCTAAAATAGACAAAAAGCAAAAAAAAGTGTTTTGCTGTTAAGTATTAGTAAAGATTAGGGGAATCGGAAATATTTAATATTGAACAATATTGAATCAGTATTAGGCAAAGTGCTATTGGAAACTATCCAAATGACTGTTTTTCATAATAAATTCAGTCTTGATATGCTTCCAATTCCAAACTCGATTCATCTAAATTATATTCTAAACAAGTAATGCTCTCAACAAACTCGTAGGATAAAGATTATGTGCAACACTTCTTAGGGAATTTCTATACCATCTTTCCATCCAAAAGGTTTGACTGTGACCCTCATCTTTGTTGAGTAGAGCTTCTTCGAATGCTGAAACTGATCCATATGCACTCTCAGGTCGAAATCTTCGAGATGTTGATCTGCTTCGACGCAGTTTGCTTTCATCCAAATCTGCCTTAATGTTGGACAGCGCTCTTTGCGATTGATACGTGTCGAAAGATTCTGAGTGTTGTATTCTTCTGAGACTATCATCAGACATATAATTGGCAGCTCTCGAAGAACTAAGTGATCGAATGCGGTCAGCATCCAAGTTGGCTAAGGCTCTTTGACGTTGTACCATTGATTCTCCTACCAATTTACTGTCTGAAAATTGAAAACTGAGATCCGGTCGATCCCTAAATTTAGTCCGCGCTAACGCTTCGTTATATTTTCGTTCGATATCCGAAATGGCTTCGGAATAAAGAGAATTCCCATATCTGTAGTTATCATTATAAATGCTAGTATACGGACGTTTCCAAACTCTTGGCGCTGTGAATCTCGGAGCCATTATCTAATCACTCTTTAAATTCAATCACTATCTATTCATACGCAGAACACAAGTCGTAGAAGCGATCACTACAAACAGTAACTAAAGGCTCTAAAGAAACCTTTATTTGACTTTTAAGCTATAAGAAGCTCCTTATCCAATGGTCTACGCATTTCCGTTCCTCTGATGTGCAACTGATGTCATCAAATCTTAAAATCTTCATAAAATGTCAGTCGCGCAAAATCACAGAAAGTTTATATTTTCAGACAACTCACATTTTTTAAAAGTTTGCCAACAATTATACCATTTGATGTATGAGCTATTTTGAGATTAGTTGAACTTTACTTTTTGAAAGCATTTTTGTTTTTCTGTCCTTGGATTCGAATAATAAAAGTAGACTCAAAACTCACAAATTTTGGATCGAGTTGAAGGAGAACGTTATTGAATGTCTTTAAAAGCTATTAGAATATAAAAATAATGCTAACTCTATAATCTAAATGACAATTCAGATAGCATTGTAAACTACTTTATCTTCTTTACTACATTGATATCACTGTTTTGTCCTTGTGAGTGATGCTTGATTTCGATCAGTGCATCAGAACGCTTGCCAAGCGAAACTGTCAAATATTTAACTTTCAACTTCTTAACTCTTGCCTTACAAATCATCTGTTTTGATAACTAATGGATTAACTCAAATTTTTCTCAAATACATTTATTTTAATCAAAATAATCACAATACAGAGTAATCCGATGTAATCTAAATAAACTTAATTGATGTTGATTTCAAATTTTACTAAATGCATACCTTTTCATTATTACAGTTTAAATTCGAAAAGTTGGTACAAAACAAATTGAAGATAAACTTAAACTTGAATTTTGAAGGAAAAAAAGTCAATTTTCTAGAGCCATATTTGTATGCCTATAAATCAAAAAGCTATTGAAAAAATGTTGGAAACACTGCAAAATTTTGTCAGCAACGTATCGACGACCACAAATTCTTGGTTGTATTCAACGTGGGAAGAAAAAACTCCTTCATCACTAACGTGGAAAAATTCACCACAATATACTTTATCAGAAGTTTCTGAACATTGCCATCTCAATGATTGCTGGATAATTGTTTACGACAAAGTCTATGATGTGACTGACTTTTTATATGAAGTAAGCGATCATTTTAGACATCATTTTAAAGTTTCTTATAAAAAGTCTTACTTTTTGAAACATTATTTAACATAAATTTCTTTCATTTTATAGCATCCAGGAGGAGAATACATAGTGATGGAGAACGCTGGCCGAGACGCTACTCTTGCATTTAGAGGGTCGAGGCATAGTAAAGATGCTTTCGATATGCTCGAAAAATTCTGTATAGGAATCCTCGTTGAAGTGAGTCTACTTTTAAGAAGCTTTCAAACTCTCCACTTAATAGATAAACTTTATTAACTAAAACGTTTTTTCTTCATTTTAACAGAACGAAAGACTATACACTCCCTCTGATGAAGTGCTGGAAAGTAACTCTTGATTGCAGTAAAGTTTATAACTGCAAATTAATTGTACTTAAGTCAAGCATTGTATTTAATTTTGTTCATCGATTTCATTCCATGTTTCGCATTTCATTATAAAATGTAATATATATTTACTGAAAAGTGATTATTTATTATTTAATAAAGAAGAAATCTAAGAATAAATTTAATTGTGTTTTACTCAATATAAAATACTTAAAACTAATCAATACTCGATAAAAAACTTAATTTTCACTTATGAACTCATTAGACGTTAGGCTTTTTTAACTAATAATAACTTATTTTTTAGTTAACTTTATTTTTAAATTTTAGACCACATTTATATCACAAATGATAGTCCGATTTCAATAACTAATTGATATTGTTTTTAAGACTACAAACTTCATTGCTTCTTAAATCGAAATCATTTCCTTAAAAGTTTATGATTTTAATTATTAATTGTATTTTTATTAATAAACTCACAATAAATGATGACAAGTCAGATGACATAATGACATTTTGACTTAATGTCTCTATTGATGATTCGACTTATTTATAAGTCTAAATTGTCTTTTACATAAAATACAGACAACCCTTTTATAAATGAGAAATGTGAAGTCAGCATTTTTTTAAATTTCATTACAAATTCAACATTCATTGAGGAGATGTTGACGGGTATTAGCTCTTCATTAGATACCCTGTAATAACGTGTGTTTCTCTAACAAACAACAGACCAAAAACTTCAATAAGACATTGATATGACGACCGCGTTATGCAATTGGTCCTCATTTGGATATTAGTGTTGATCAACAAAACATGTTTTACACTCATTTCTTTAATATTAAGTTTACTAACATTGAGCACTTTTCTTACATGTCAACGGCTCGAAGAGTCTCGTCTCTGGACCAATAAGTGTTTCAAAGTATTCTTTATGGTTCAAATTAACTTTATTTATACTTCGAACAGACGAACAGAGAGTGAAAATTTTCATTTTCAGGTCAGCGAATGACTTGATAGTGACTTAAAATGAATTATTAAAGCGATGGAATTGATGCTCAAAAAGAAATGTCATGAATCACGATATCTGTGATTCGATTTTAAAATGAAACTAATTTTAATTAATTTTATTAATATTAAGAAAATTAAAGTTCTATTTATTGAATATTCATTGACACAAATTAGTTTTCAACTATCAATTTCTAATTAGATTCAAATTACTTTTGGTAAAAAACAACGTTTATTTACAATTTTACAAATTTTAACAAAATAATGATTTTTTTAAAGTTTGCAATAAATCAATTATGCAAAACATGTAAGTTTGAAAACTTTTAACCTTTTTTAAAGTGCACAAATCTCACTGTACCACACGCTAGTCTGCCTCCAGAATTGCCCGTTTTCTTACTCTCTCTATTATAGCCGGTTCCTAAATCATCTGTGCGGACGTGAACCACTAACGAACGCCCGATAACACTGTGGGGTCCAGTTAGCGATATTTTGTGATCGATAATATTAACTTTGCTTGCGCCTTTGATATTTGCGTTAACATTCCCAAGATCTCCGACATGACTATTGATATCATTAGGTCCGCCGTGGTTTCTATGAGTCGGGTTGTAATGTTCTCCAGCGCTCTCACAACCACCCGTCACAGGCTTTTCATGAAAGTGAAATCCATGCGATCCGAGAGGTCTTAAGCCAATGATTGTACCGGTGATATGCGTTGGACCGCTTCCGTGTTGGACCAAATGAATTAAACCTACTGTATGGCTGAAACCTCTTAAAACTGCAACTGCTCTCACTTCATGTTTATTCAATGGCTCTGTGGTTTCTGTTTCATGATCTACTTCCAAATCACTGTCGAAATCAGCATCACTTATAATGGGCTCATCAAATATGCTATCAAT
>JAQIWZ010000982.1:0-14338 GCA_034697245.1 Malaconothrus monodactylus
ACTCAATAGTAAGTTTAATATCTATATCAATTTTGAGTTGACTATTGAGTTTAAATGCACACTATTTATTTGTGAATTTGTACGGTCACGAAATAAAGTCCTTCCTATCACTAAATAATTGATAAGAAATTAAGACATCAAAATTTTTATCAAATCAGATATGAGACGGTCTTCTTATCAAAAGAGTAAAAGTTGAGTTTTATGAAGAGTTTTTTTTAATTAACTGATAGGAAGGACTTTATTTCTCGACTATATATTAAACTTAATCATAATATAGAAATGCTATTATATAAAAAATAAAATCTCAAGAAACACTTGAACGTATAGATATTTTAGGAAATCGTGTATCAAATCTCGAATGATACGAAGTATTAAGTTTTAAACTTTATTTGATACAAGTTTTGATTAAAAGAAAATCTCTTGTTTTGAACAAATTGTAGGCAATGAACTGAAACGATAAGAAAACAGCTCCAAAAAGTAGTAATCAATGAAAATCATTCGATACTAAATGTTCAGAATTATTGACACTAGGAATTAATCCTTTATGAATGTTTTGATGAGCTGATGATCACTCAATCAGAAATGAGGAATCTTTGAAAATCGTGGGCTAAACCCAAATAAATAACTTTTAACTTATATTAACTGCAATTAATATTTTCTCTACTTTGAGTTTAGTGTCTGAAATGGTTTTAAGGCTAATAAAATCTAATTTTGCATTACAACAAATAACTCAAATACACTCTAATATACTCTATAGGGCAAAGAAAGTGTTGCTCGAATAGTGTGATACAATTCGTGTGGTTTCAGATAATTGTTACGTTTTGCTTATATAAGTGATTATGTCAAATATTTGACATGACTTTCACAATTTAGTGATCAAATACATTTACACCTTTACTGTTTCATTAAGTTCTATAGACTGTAGACTTTGTTTATCCAAATGAAATACATCAGAGAATTCATGAATTACTTTCAGTTGAAAATAAACATTTTTATCACTATATTAATCAATTATTGAATTCAAAGCTTTTCAATTTCATTGGTTTTTTCATAATTGTTAGTTAAGTTAAAATCATTAATTGATTTAATTCGGAAGAAAAATCATTTGCAATATTGATATTGGTTTACAAATTCTGAATTATAATTTCAAATATGAAGCTTTCATTAAAATTGATGTCTAATTATATGAAAGACCGAGAATATGATTTGAACGGAGCGTTATTTCCTAAACATTTGTAGCGCTATAACTGCAAGCTTTCAAGTTGAACAAAAAGCTCTATAGCTCTTATGAATCCTTTTCGCAATATTTGACTAAAACCTTATAAACCTTTGTAATAATTCCATGTGTTCTTTGAATAAAATCAGGTTATTATGGGAAAAGTTACTGAAAGCTCAGAGTATAATAACCTCAAAAACTTATCTCATTCAAAACTATTATTTTTTTAACTATTGATGTGAATAACTGTTTAACTATGAATAATAGTTTTAAGTAAAATTTAATATAATTATTCAAAATTAAAAAATTTTTACTTATATTATCATATTATATGAGCCTTAACTGCAACTAAAGCATTAATTAAAGTCCGCTTACTTTGACTTTGAAGTGATGTTCGTCTTCAATGTCTTCGATTGTCAAAAAAAAGTTGTTGATTGAGAACTATAAACGAAATCGAATACCTCTGCAAACAGTTATTTATTTCATTTCAAACATTTTTGAACTTTTAAAAAATGTAGTTTAAGTTTGAATTTAAAGCAAATTTAGCCGTTTATTATCGTGTTTCTCATAAAACTAAGAACGAGATGATCTATAGAACATTTAAAGGTGAAGAGTATGAGTTAATCTAAAACATTCTCATTGGTTTACCTGTACTCCCACACAATACCAAATCTATGGCAAACTAAAGTTTTATTCGTTTGAAGATCAAAATTACTTTGTCTAAATCAAGAGTACAATCTGGCGTTCATCAAAGTTAGCAAAATATTGCTTTATGTTATGACTCCAAAATCAATAAATTTAACTTCTGTTCAATCTCGAGAGGTAGCAAATGTCCTCTCAAAAAGTCTATTTTACAATAGTTCAATGATATTCACTGAATTATCAAATATTAAAATTATTCTTTCCGTGAAAAAAACTCTTTGAAAAATTCATTTTCCTACAAAATTATCAAATATTTGAAATGAGAAGCATTCAGAGCAGCGGGTCAGCAACTGGCGTCCTGCGGATCGGATCCCCTCAAACAGCAAACTTTATGGCCGCTAACATTTTCGAAGATTTAACTTTAAAACATTTTTTGCACAGAAATGGCGTAAAATTTCAATTTTCATCAAATATTCTATGTTAAGATATTGAACCAGAAAGATTCTTATGATAGAAGCAGATTCTCACCAAAATTCTTACAATAAAAAAGGCATTTTGAGAAATTTCACTTTGAAGAAACTACAATTAGAGACATAAAGTATTAGATACTTTTTGAAGTTTCAGAATAAAATCAGTAAAACTAATGTTGTTAAAAGAGACTGCTAGCAGTGGCCTCGAGTAACTACACGGTATTCAAATTATACTTATATTTATAAATATGAGGTAAACAATCTTTGAATATCTTCATTCAATTGGGCGAAAAACTATGATTCAAAACTTTAAACTTGTACGGAATCTTAACGAAACACTTAATGAAATTTTAATTAAAATATAGATTTTCTCTGAAATTTTAATTAAAAAATTGATTTTCTTTGAAATTTTTATTAAAATATAGATTTTCTTTGAAATTTTTCCACTTTGAAAGTGTTTTAAAAATTATTTGCACAAGTTTTACTGTACAACAACAGTTGTGCAATGGATGAGGATTATTGTTGCATTTATATGTGTAGATATACACAAAACTGATGCTTATATAAATTGCATAACAGTCAACAACAGCGCTGCCAACTTTTGTTCGTTTCAAAACTGGACAAAAAAATCTCAAAGGAGGGACTAAAGGATATTTTATCTTAAATTGAGCAGAATCTCAAAGGGGGGACTAAAGGATATTTTGTTTTAAATTTCGCAAAATCTCAAAGGGAATTTCTTAAAGGAAATTTGAAGGGTCTATTTACAACGAAATTTAAATTTATGTAACGAAATGATATAATATCATATTAAATGCTATCTTTTTCCTGTATTTTAATCATTTAAAAAAGGATTCCATCATTATTTTTGAATTACATCGAGATTTTTAAATAAAACTCCATAAAAATTATTGAAATTTTACGAAAAGTGTCCAGTTTTTGGAATTTTGCAAAACTGGACGGTTGGCAGCGCTGGTCAACAATGCAGTTAATTGTTGTGCAGTGCGTACAACAATCAAAAGTTATGATAGTTTTAAGTTAACCACTTTATTGCATGACTTAATTGTGAGAATTTCTAAAACTGAAAACAAAATTTAGTAAAATATTCATTAATTACTCAATATATGGTTTCTTTTCATTCAACTCTAGTGAATATTTATTAAAGTACATACTCTATGAGTTCTAATATTTAATACTCATTAAAGTAAATTCACGTAATAGCTCGAGAAAAATTTGTCAAAATATAATTTGTTTGAGAGTTTGTTTCATGACTATCACATATTCTAAAAGTCATTATTAGTTTGCAAATTGCATATTAATTAACAAATTTCATATAACAATTTGTGGCATTTGATTACATGATACCAATGTATAGAAAATAACAAAGTTTAATGAAAATGTAATTATGCAATTATTTAAATTTGGTTTTTGATTATAAGTTCTTATGTTTCTCACATTTGTTGTCGTGATATTGAATGATATACTCAACAATTTATAGAATAAACTTTAATTGATTCTAGTTCTGAATAGTTTGGTTTGACTTTAATCAGGTTTTGGTTAAGAATTTCGAAAATTATTTGGATTTGGTTTTGTTTAGCATTGAAAAAATTTTGAAATTTCCCAAAATCAATATTAATATAAATATATTTATACGACTTTCTTCAAAATCTAAGTTTGTTATCTTTTAATTTGAAGGTTTTTGGTAAAAGAGATAACTTATGTCATAAGTAACTGATATTATCACTGATAAGTAACAGAATCAGCTTTCATTCAGATTAAGAAAAGAACTAAATTCACAAAAATTTATTTTGAATTATTTTGAAACAATGTTTCTATTATGAAACGTCCGCAAAACTCCTTTGCAAAATATTATTTTGGATCACTAAAAAATAAAATCTCATAAAACACAATGACATTAATTCATATTCATAGCATTAATATAGTATTATTTGTTAATTTATAAATGTTTCGTTTGTGTTATAAATGAAGTTTTCAGATTTCATTTTGATAACACAATTATAACAATTTTTATGCATTATTTTATTAATTTAAGAGCTGACTAAAAGACCAATTGTTTCAGTATTTTTTCCGCCATTCTTTTCTTCTCTATTTTAAGGTAAAAAATTTAGAATAAAATTTGATGAATATTTATGTGTTTATTTCGTGCAAGGAATTTTAAAATGAGACTTTTATTTTTAAAAATTAGATCAATACTTGTAACATTAGGAGTGACAGATCTAGGAATCAGTTATTCGAGTGCATCTAGTAATCAGATCTACTCAAATATTTTGCAGTGCAGTATTAAAATACTCTTTTTAGGTCAAAATTTGAATACTAAAATTGAAATTTGTATGGAAAGTATGGAAAGCACTCAACAGCAACTTTTCCTTACATTTCATATTCTTTTTATGCATAGTTGATAAAGACTATCATTTGCCATTCATTCTCAAAAATTAAAATTTTATTTAGAGTTGAGAAATACGTTTCGATTCTGTTCCATTTGAAAACAAATAATTTTTACAAAATATATATTAAACTGATTTGAAAATATTCAATTTGTTTGCAAAATAATAGATTAATTTGATATTCTTGAAATGGAATATATACTACTCAATAACTAGAGCAGTGCTGGCCATAAAGCAACCCACGAACTTGAAAAAGGGGGGATAAGACTCTTTTTGGGAAAATTTTTTCTTGAATAACTTCGAAAAGTGTTTAATTTTTAAAAATTAAATTTAAATTAAATTTATTTGACAAAAATTGATTGATAATTCGAATCGGGCGCTATCTGTAATCTGACCCACAGACAAACTTGTGGTCAACACTGGACTTGAGTATGCGTTTATTTAAGAATTTATGAAACCGAGTCTCGTTAAGAGTCTCGTTAAATGAGGTCTTCTCTATATCTTCAGAAATTTGTCAATAATGTGTCTCGTCTAATCTTTCTGATGAAGTTTAGATTTTGTCGACCAACTGAATCTTAACGCGCGGACGATTTGATTGGATTAAGTGATGAATTCAGTATAACTTTTATCAGAAAAAAGTATTCCCACTTTGATTGAAAAGAAATCAATATTATTGTCCACAACAGGCATGAGATAAATTCATAGCAGATCTCATGAATTAACTTATTTTCGTCAATTTAGTTATGTTACGAATATTAAGCCAATATTTGAGGAAATACTTAAATAAGTAAATATTAAAATTTAATCGATTTTATTTTAATAACTTCAAGAATCAGTGTTTGACGAAAATGAAAACGACAAGTGATTCAAATTTGATTCCTTTGTGTTCTCAAACTCAAAAAAAGTATCTAAAAATTTAGCCTAAAGTTTTAGCCTAAAGCATCATTTTTCGTTTACATTTGTATTTGTATTTTTAATGATATTTAAAATGAGATTTCTGTAAAGGTTATAAAAATTTAATTTTTTATTAAATTTGTTTTCTTTATAAATCTATTTTTTGAGTAAACATTCCAATTGTGAAACAGAAGTAAACTCATTCGACGTGCACTTAAAAAAACTCATAGATATAGATTCTTGATTCAAATCTATATACTATTCAAATTTGATGTGAGAGTCAATAGTGAAAAATCGCTTGTAGAGTACAGTTATTCAAAAAAAGATATGCATTAATCCCGGATAAGTTTAAGTTTAAGGGAAGGCACACTACAGCACTCTTCTTGACAGTCAGTCAATTAACTAAAATAAATAATTACAACTTGAAGATTATGAATTTTAATTAATTAAAACCTAATGAAACAATTAATTCGAACTTTTAAACTATTTATAACTTTTGAAATATGAGTTTTAGTCACCGAAAGTTTTATAAATTTATTGCTTAAAAGATAGACTTTGAATAAATTTATTTTTAAGAATATTCCTCAAAATATATTATACTATTCCTCATAGTAGAGTTGATAGAAACCAATTGGAAGTATAATAGAATAAGTTTAATATCATTTGATGAGCGAATATGTAATCAAAAGCTCAAACCATTTGATTTCATAATTTTCTCTTAGAAACAATATTCAACAAAACCAGTGGCTTAACCAGGATTTCGACTCTGGGGGGACTAAAGCCCAAAAATTCAAATTCATTTTCAAATTAATGCATAAAAATAATTTTACCGTCAATTCTGAGAAGAATATATAGAAATAGAAAGAAATTGAAGTGAAATTTAGAGAAAATCGTTATGCCAACTGTACAAGATGTACACTCAATAGATCTACACTCAATTTTTGCGAATCTCTGGGGGTCCAGAGCCCCCTTTGCCCATAGCTGGTAACGGCAGTAAACAAAACTGTAAACTTCTATAGGATTTATATTTCTTATAATAAGTAAAGTGACTCATCCATATCACAGATGCAGTCAGATTAAGAATTTCCGCCTTACAGATGAATGATGAGGTTATAATCCTAAGAAGATATCTCTTAAGATATCACAAGAAGATATCCGATTCATTCTTCACAGTGGGCGACAACACCTTTTTGCAAAATGTATTTATATATAAGTTTATATAAAAGTTATCGTCAATCGTCATGACGACAACATAAGACCCAAAGTGTGAACTCGAAGGAGAAACTCAAATGACAAGAAAGTGAATTCAACTTATATATCGTAACGATATTTGTCATCAAATTTAGTTAGTCTTGACATAAAACTGCTAATGGAATATATTAAGAAGAATGCATTCTATAGTATATAAACTTATTTCTGATAAAACAATAATGAATGTAACTTTTTTTTATAAGAATTTGGCTTTTTTCTCAAAACTAAATCACTTAATACCCAGACTCCAGTTCACGTCTCTTAAAAGAGTGAATCCGTTGGGATTTTGAACCACTTTTTTGTTCTATGAATACCCCAGAATTCATTATTTTGTGACTCAACTTTTCCGAATAGAATCAGGTTTTCGAATACAACGGTATATTCTATCAGTTTTTCATGAATTTTTCATCAAATATAACGAAAAAGTGCTTTTGAATTTAAAAAACTTTGAGCTCAACCAGAAAATGAAAGTAATTTTCTGTTAAACTGGAGAGCATTCTATTGATATAATTTAGGGGTAAATGTTTGATAAGAAGAAACTCATTAGAGAACAAACTTATAAAATTCTCAATAGTCACGAAATACTACTCTCACTGATAGAACTTTAATGAATTTGTTATATTTAACAATTGTTTGGAGCTTAAGAAGTCTACAATACGAATGATATGTAAACAATCATGAATTATAATTAATATACAGTACAGTAACTCAAATAAGAAAGCAATCAATAGAATTTATTTTTAATTTTTAGCAGACTCTAAAACAAAGGATACCTGATTGTGAACATAATTTTGAGAAATTCAACAGTTATTCGCATTGTATTCTCTAAAGTAAAAATTTGAAGTAGATAATAACTTATGTGCTCTAAGATGTTTATGGGAAGTCTGCATTATTGCTTCGCGCATGAACTTGAGCTTTGAAAAAACATATTTTTTTTAATACAAATGCATTAAGCAATGAGTTTGTCAATAGAATAACGGAATAATGAATATTTTATTTAATTATATATTTTCTAATTCCTAGTTTTATTTGTATAGAAAGCTTTTAAAAGATGAGCGCAAGTCCCATATAAACATGACAATGCAGACCGACATTCAATATCTTAGGTTGTGATGTCTATCCATTAATAGTAAGGTTTAAGCTCTTGAGGTCAAACAATTTTTGAGCTCAAGATTCAGACTAATGCTCTCGTGCGAGTATTTTTCATAATTTCATAAAATGAAACCTCTTTAAAATAATAGGAAAAACAAAATTTAAAATTTCAGAACTCAAAACATCAATAAAAAAGTAAATGACATTTTTTAAACAAAGAGCTCATCTAGTTTTCAATAACTTCAAATGATAAAAAATGATTTTTCTCGATTTTTTTTCAAAATTAACTTTAAATTGAAATTGAATCGATAATAAGTTTGAAATTCATAGTTTGAATATAAGTACAAATGATATATATATGAAACGGATGTAATTTAGAGCATGAAAATAATTAATCGACTTATTTTGCGATTCAATTTTATTCATTAAGTGAAGTGCAAAACTTATTTATTTTAATGCTATTAAAATTTGAATCCATTTATTATTCACAAGAAAGTAAATCTCGAAGTATCCGAATCTAAGAGTTTCGTTCTCTTATCAGGAATAATGTAATGTATATCTAATTGAATTAAATACTCATTAATTCTTAAAATAATTATTCTTATGTTATTTTTAAACCATAGATATGATGATAATTATCTATAAATTCTTAGAATAAGCCTTTTGATAACTTTATGTTAAATATAAAAAAAGTTTTCGTTAGAACTCAATTGAATCTACGATTTATACATTATAATTAGAGAATAAGAAATTCGAATACAGTATTAAATTTCTTCGAATTCGAAGAAGTATTTCTTGATGAACATAAAACAGAATTCAACATTTTATTTGTTTTTCTAACTATTTCTGAAGCCTTAAGATATCTTTTAGAGTTACTCATCAACTTCTATAAGTTCATCTTCATTAGTGATATGAGATCCATATAGTTTGATAGATTTATTTTGTCTCTAGCTTGAGAAAAATCAAGGTTTGCAAGAAATACTTGCTCTATATATGAAACAAGTGTTTGAGCTATTATTAGACTTTATCTCATAGATTAGTAATCCGTTATTATTATAATTATGCAATATTTTTATTATAAATTATCAGATTTTGGAAACCCAATGATAGGCAAATCGTTGTTGTTCGAGGTTTTGTTCGAAATAATACTCTACATAGAAATTAACAGAATTATTATTTTAATAATAAAAGTGTAAAATTTGAGAAAACGTTTGAGAAATAAATTAGTTTTATTTTGAGTAAAAGTCTTAATTAAGCTCCAATTGAACTTTCCAAATAAAGGCTTATAGGATCTGAAAAAATCTAATTGGGATCAAATCTATATATAATAGTCTGATATTTCTCGATATGTCCGAATCAATTACTTTTTCGCTAAGGAAACAAAATATCAATATTTAATCAGAACTGATTAACCAAAACTAGTAGTAAATCCAGAAATGTTTATGCGGGCAAAGACTGAGAGGTTTTTATAGCAAACTTATTTCTAATTAATTATTGAAACGCTAAACAACACTGTTTTTGCACATGTTTCTAGACTTTACTTTCCGATTCTTATGCATTAAATATTCAATGGACTCAAGGAATCTAAGTTTTATTATACTCTTCATAAATTTTTTTTCATTACTAAATGAAAAATTTTGTTGGAATAAATTCTGTTCAGCAATGCTTTATAAAAAAAAAGTTAAATAAAAAGATTGTTAAAAATAAAGCAGAAACTTGAGTCTAAAGCGGATTGATTAAAGCCAAAAATAAAAACTTATTCAACTCTCAAACTTCCTGAATAAAAAAAGAGATATGGAGATACGTTTGCCAACTCTATCAAGTTTGAAAGGAGGATATAAAAAAGGAAACTAAACAACAAAAAGAAGAAGAATCTTCCCGAAAAGAGCAGATCTGGCAAACTTCGTAATGAAAAATTATTACAATACATAATTGTCTTATGAGTTATAGCTTTATAACTAATAAACTTAAAATTTTTATAAATATCTCATTTTTGTTTCTTAACCACAATATAAAACTTTATTATTAATTTTTATTTATTTATTTTTGATGAAAGTTTTTTGTTTTGCCGATGATTTTCTTCACTGAATCTTTAAATTTTTCAACAACAATATGCAGCTTAGGTGAAGAATTGAGTTTTATAAAAAAGAAGCAAAAAGAGCATAAAATATTACCATATTTTAAAACAATATAACTTGAAAGAATTTATATAAATTTTGATATGGCAGTGATGTTGAAAAATTCTGTAGTTTCAAATCACCAATATATCAAAATAGTTCAAATTCATAACTCTTTAAAAGCGATCCTTTCAAACAAAAATTTCGAAGTAAAAGAAAATAGTGTATTTACAAAAAGGTAGTGTTAGTACAAAGTCTATTCCGATGTAAGTTTTTAAAATGTTTTTTAAAATTTTTGGTTAACTAATTAAATGAGAAATGCAAATGCCAATAGAACTGATAAACTCGTTGAATTGATTGAAGCTCTTTATTTAATTAACTAACGAGTTGTTGTTCTTTAAATAAGTTGAAAATCTAGAAGGACGTGATCTAGAAGTGAAACCGCGCCAATAAAGTAACTTAATATTCAGTGGACAAAGTTTTGTTCATTTCTAAGGCGTAGCCATAAAAAAGGATAGATTTATTTCCACGAAAACATTTGCGTTTATTGTTGGCGCGAGTGCGCAAAGCTCTCCACAGAATAGCTGTTGCAGAAAATGTTTATTTTGGAGCCCTTACAAACTCACCGCAGAAAAGTGAAAATAGTTTAGCAAAAGAGCAAATTTTTGTTGCTATTCTACTTCTAATCTAGTGTTGTGTTCAGAATCAATAGTATTGCTGTTGTTACATAACAGTCGCTATTTTTATTAGTAATTTATTTCTCTATCAAAACTTGTGAAATATATAATCGCAAGTCGAGTGATTTTTTGAATCATTATTAAAAACTTATTTCCGATCGATTAAAAATAGAAATGAAAATGTTGCTCCGAGCTTCTCACGTCAATGTGATTGTATTTGTCTTGTTTGGTCTGACGAGAGGGGCATATCTTATCGACTTCTCTCACGTTTTCCACCGCAATTTGGCTAATGTCAAACGTGAAGGTAAGCATCAAAATCATAAGTCATAATTAGCTCATCTCTACATTAATCAACCAATAAAACTAATCCAGTCTTTAATTTATTTACTTTGAAGTAATAGCTTTAAGTGTATTTTTAGCTAAAATAAGCTCAAGTAAGGCTTGAAAAGAATGAAAGTTTAATCGATAAAAAAGTTGATAAAAAGCTATACTTTTCTAGCATTAAAAGGTTTGACCCCCGGAATGACTCTTTCCCGCAAAATTTTCTCAAATAATCATATTTTCCTACTCTAAAGCTTTTAATTGATAAGTGATAATTAAAATGAGACCACTTATAGGTGACCTAATCTGTAGAATAGGAAAATTTATGTTTCATAAATGACATAAAAACAAATACAAAAAAATTTTTTATCTCTATTTTTAGAGTTTGAATAATAAGTTTATGAAAGTTTTAGTTTTATAACTGAAATAAATAAAAAGAAATCTAATAAATGAGAGCTATTTTTAGCAATAATGTTTAAATTTGATGTAATTCTGATGATAATGAGAACCAAAGTATAAGTCTTCAATTTAATGAACTTAAATTTGAATAGTTTTGCGATCAGTTTTATCTGATCAGTGAAACAATGGCTCGTTTTTAGTGTCAAATAAATTCAGTGTAATTATCATTTCTAAGAACAGATTAATCAAATTGATTAAATGGAAATTATTTTAAAATTCAAAAAATAATGAATCTTATTTCTTAAAGTTTGAAGTTTTATAAAACTTTTGTATCAAAATTCAAATCTATAAAAAAATAATAAAGTTTAAAATAGGTCTTAAATTTCAACTTCATTAATTGAATGTGGGATTAAATAACTTTTTCACTCCGTTTTAAGATTTGAATAGAAGAAAATGAAAATAAAATAGTATTACTCGCTAAATATCATAGAGTACTTTGTATTACATTTTCATGACTTGAATAAAGGGATTGTTATGCGATAAGTAAAATATCATGAAAGAACTGAAAGGCCTTTTTGTTATTACGCATTCAAATAATCGAAATCAAGAAGCATTTGGAAGAATAACTCATTTATCTTAAAATGTAAACAGTTCTTAAAATGTAAATTAATCTTAAACCAAATATTGATTCTAACGAAAAATTATAAAGAATTATAATTCAAAGTAAATTTATGAGAATTTAGTAAAAGTTATACTTTGCAAAAACAAACTTTTGTTAGCATTTAAATCGATAAAACACGTCATCTCTAAAGGTAAGGTTGAAATGAATCTCTTTTTTGTTAGTAGAAAACAAAATTTAATAATATCAATGCATAGCATACAAATAAACATTAAACAGACGGATAACTTTTGCTATTATCCAAATTGTCTAATTTGAAACTCGAATTTCGTTTTGCGATAATCTCCAACAAATTGTTCTGCTCGATAAGTACAACCCAAAGTTCATTGAATTCATCAATTTCTATCAATTTTTTTTCAATTTTATTTTACAAAGTTTTTATTGAATGCGATTCAGCCAAAAAGTTAAATCTAAACTTTTAATTACTGGCCGGTAAGCACTTTAGTGAAGGAAACCCTTAATTAAGAAAAAAATAATAGATTGACAAAATATTGAACAAAATAATTCATATTATAAAAAATCAACTGTCATTTTAAATACGTTTTCATGAAACCAATTTTATTCCACTAAACCTTTGCATTCATTAATAAATTGCTTCAGTTTTGCGGTATTTTATTATAACGATAAAATTTCATATGAATTCATTTATTTAAATTGCGTTTTATTCGGTCATTACTATATTTTATGGAGAAATTTCATTATTTTTTAGGCTTTTAATGTTAAGTCCTTATTTGGATTATAATGTGTTTCGATTTTTTCTATTTTCCAACAGAGACTAGAAATACTGAAAACCCAGAGCATTTCTGTTGCGAAATAATACACAGAACTTAATTTGATTCAAAACCATTTTTGCACTTTTTTATCGAAAAAAAATTTTTTTTAAAGAGTCATTTTCTTCGACTTTCTTTTACATTTCACAAATTGGACTTCTCTAACAATAAGAACAATAATCAAATTATTAGAAAATATGTTTTTATGGCGTAAAACTCATGTTTCAAAACCGATTGAATCTTTTTGGTTTCCTTTAAATGATATAGAAATATAATTAGATAATGATTATAAAATTGCTCGTTATTACTCTTAAATGAAATAAGATAAGTGTCTAATTAGTCAAATTTCACTTAAATATTGTGTGTTTGAAAATTGGCTTAAAATGGATTGAATGAAACTTTAAATTAGGTTTATTTCAACTTAAAATTAATCAAATTCTTATATCTATTCTTATAAATGTTTAACTTTATTCTAAGACAATAAGCAGTCAATAAATGTATGAAAATAGAGCAGATGTTCAGATTCGCATTCATAACGTTAGTCGAGTAATAGACTATTTGCAAAAATAGATAATATATTCAAAATTGTTGTCATTCGCTTAATCTTATAGCCATTATTCCATTTGATGAGAGAATAATATGATATATATTAGGAAAAATTCATATATTTCTATTGACTAAAGAAGTCATATTTGACATAATATAGAAATAAGTTTGAATAAAAACTTAAATATAATTCATGTTCAGTGATATCAAGTAAATTAATTAAAGATTAAAAATTTTATAGAGAACTAGTTTCAAAAGAGCTTCAAATCAGGCCTGAATTATTCTACGATAATTATTAATGACTTCTGATAAATATTTTTTGATAGAATATGAGATTATAAATATTTGCACAAAAAGCTCATTAGTAAAACAATTTTATTAATTAAAACAACAATAAAATAAGTAAAACATTCAAGTATCAATTTAGGTAAAATGAGTGCAAAATGTTTGAGAGGATCGATAGTGCCGTCAATATACTAATCATACATATATCCAGGTATAATGAATCCGATTTAGAGTAACTACTCAATTTAACTGAAGAGTTATGCTCATTTATTTGTTTAGTCTCTGAATTGTAGCTCTATTAATACTTGACATTTAATATAAATTAAATGAGGTTTCATTTATATAAAAGCATCTCTTGAAACATGAAAATTATTCATTTTGCTCAATAAGAACTCCCTTTTAGCGATTAGTCTATTTTCTATCCTCTCAATTAACTTAAAACACACAAATTTTACAAAACATAATGAATTATTGACTATTAATGTTTACCATTCAGATAATTGTCATGAAAAATAGCTGATTATATCTAACAAACGAGTTTTTCTCCTAACTATTTATATATTAGGAAAGAACGAAA
>JAQIWZ010000983.1:0-14338 GCA_034697245.1 Malaconothrus monodactylus
TGTGCATTATAGCGGTGGTTAAAAAAGGTATCTTTTATTCAAACTTTTGGCTTATCCTAAATTTGATCGTAGCGCAAATTTATGTTCTGGTCTAATTATAATATTAATTTTTATTCCAAATCATATGTGAATTGATGTTTTAAGTGAATCCGTGTGTATTCATTCAAAATGATAAATTATTTTTTAAGGAGTGGATTTTATTTTTAGAAAAAATTCTCTATTTTAAATTTAAAGTTTGGATGATTTTTTTTACTATGAGGTCCTTTAGAATCGGCGATTTTGAAACTTATTGAAACATCCAAAAATTTTCCTCCTCGATAAGTCTGACATAGAAAAGAATCTAAAGAAAAGACTCATCAGATAAGTGGATATAGACATCTTGAATGAACAACACACACATTTAAGAAACAATACAAATAGTTTTTTTCATATTCAATTTATAAAAATAGTCAATTTTAAATAATAAAAAATTTTCGAGCTTTTCGTGCCTAAGAGAAAGCTAAGGTTCGTTAAACAATAATTCATTTGTTTCAAGAAACATGACATGACGTAATTGAAAGATTTTGTTGAAAGAATAAATTAAAAGTCAAGACATGAAATATTTAAATTTTTGAGTTACTTTCTTGAATAGAAATTGTTCACTAAGTATTTCATTTTAAAGATGAAATCTAACTTAAGATAATTTAGAGCTCATATATAAATGAAATCTTATGTGATATTCTCAATTTGGATTAAACCTTTGATTAAATTTAAATTATAAATGCAGATATTATAAGAGCTCAACTATGAGAGCAATTTTAGAAAAATTGTCTGTTCTAAAAGAAACGTGAAAATAGACTATTTTTGCGAATTAAAGATTGAATTCTTTCCCAATCAATAATTCAACTCAAACACAATAGTTTTGATTACATGAAAAGAGGCTGAATCGCAGAACAATTTTCATTAAATATCATATTATTTTTCGATTCAATTGAATGTTATTTTATTAAAAACGCCATAATTATTAGAATCCATTATTACTTTATTATAATTGTTTTAAATGTGCATAAATTACATTAAAATGTTAATCAAAGACTTCTCAAATTAATTATTCTTTATGATGATTAGAATGGCAAAAGTTTGTCCATATAAGACAAGTCCAAAAATAAGCTCTTTGAACATTCCTCAATTTAGAATCAAACATTTGCAGCAAGTTTTTAATTTATTCGAATTGAAACTCTCTTATACTATTGAGTCAAACATTGAGAGGGTGTCAGCGTATAAAAACAGCAAAGGTCTGATTCCATCGCCCAAGGCTATAATTAAAGTATGCAACGATTACTTCGAACCATATATAAACAATGAGCTAAACTTTGATGTGCCTAATAATGTCTCCGCACGATATCGGAAAAATGTTACTTATCTATTGTTTTTCTAAAATTCCAAATGTTTCAATTATTTTTATAAAATAAATGAACTTAAATTGTGTTTATTTTATTTCTTTTATTCTTGAAAATATAAAGTAGCGAATTGTTAATTAAACTAATGTTAAAGTTTCTGAATTGTCTTAGAATGTCAACTTTGGTAATGCAAATGATGATGAGAACTTATTTTACTAAAATATTTAAGTTTTTATTATTAATTTTTTAATGGACTTTTTTCATCTAAAGCATAGTTTTTTTTAAATTACTCGTTTTAAACTTGTTTATGCAGTGAGAAATTGTTATTTAGTAAATGATGTTCAAGTTATTAAATTGTTTAACATTTTAACACAAGTGATAATTAGACTGAAATATTTAATTCATATTTTCTCTGCGTTAAAGCCAGAAGAAGATACAGCGATGTCAGACATACCCGCGAATGAGTCTAATGCTAAACCCACAAGTCCACAAATGGATATGAATATGTACGCGACCAGAAAAACAATAGCACAAGGTTTTTATATAAAATTATTGATTTATTTAATCTAATAATTAAAATTAAATTTGTATTAAGGAATTATGGATCTCGGCTTAATGTGTGCCAATGCATCCCAATTGAAGTGTAAATGACTTTTATGATGAGCTGCGTCTTAATATTGATTATTTGATTATAATATCTCATTATATGCCTTACAGATGTCTTACTGAACGCGGGTCAACATAAATATTTGGAAGTGACGATCGCATTAATCACCTTATCTATAATACTTCAAGTGAGTGTCTAATCACAAGTGTGTCGTACATTCTTTTTTCCTTCTATTTTTTTTATATATTTCTTTGAGCGCTTTTGTATCGAAACCAATATAATATCATTGAACAAAAAGAAAGTCTAAGTCTGAGACTATTTTTCTGCTTAGATTATAGTTGGCATTGTTTTTATCCTTTTGGGTCGACTCAACATTAATTTTCAAGTTGATAGGAAGAAGGCTGACTTCTTGAACAATACTTCTGTAATTGTTATCTTTTTAATAACAGTTGTAAATGTTATGATCACAGCGTTTGGTCCAAGCGATAACGCACCACAGCCTCCTCAACAATCCTCGTGGACAAACTTTTATCCGGGAAAACTTCCTGACGATAATAATAAATAACTCGACATTTTATTCCCTTTGGATATTTTAAAATTCAAACACATAGCTTCCAAAGCATTCGATTCAATAAGATCTCATTGAGAAGAGTTGAAAATTTAAAGAGTTTGGCAAATAGAGGGTATCTCTTCGTGGAATTTCTTTAATTTAATTGAACATCCGATCGATTCCTAAAAATGAATTTAATTAACTGAAATACACGCGAAATGTGTATTAATGGAATTTTAAGGAATTAGTTTATAAATAATTAGTTGTTATTTAGACATTATTTTATTAATATATATTTAATTAAATTTTCTGAATTCCGAACTAATTGATTAAACAAATAATTAATATTAATTACATTATGCAATACATTTATACAGTATTTTCAAAGTTTAATTAAAAATATTTTATTTGAAATAAAATAAATGCTTTAATTAAATTCATTTGATATATGTTCCGCGCCAAATAATACATTAGACACATTTCGTATCAATTATTAATACGAGTAAAAGTTTAGTCTTAAAAGAATAGAGTTGTGATTCTAATCAAATCAGATGGCCTTTAATTTATTTAATAATCAAAGATATCTCTTTCTAAATGAGGATCAGGTACTACATTAAAGAGCAGCAAATGCATTCACAAATTGAATTCTCGGGTAAATCATGCATACCATTACTGGAATCGACAAGAAAGCGACGCAATGATATAGCATTTAGACCACCTTTAATTGTGTGCGAATCATTCAAACGAATCCTTTGACTGAGATTCGAACTGCAATCATTAGTTATAGCGGTACTTAAATTTTGATCATTTGGCACAGAATTGTAATCTTTTTCATCACTTTCTTCATTTAGTTCTAAATTTTTTTCAACTTCAAGAGTCCTATTATTTTCATCTTTCTTTTGATCGACAACTTTATTGTGTTTCGAAATACTTTGTGGCTCATTATTAAAAGAAAAAGATTGTGAACTCGATTCTGCAATCGCGACCTCATCTGCTAATGACAATTGATTAACGTAAATGTGTTGATTGTTTGGTGGGAGTTGACGAGATTCTGGTGGCAATAAGTCAACATTCTCATCATCAATAATATCTCCATAGTAGTCAATACAAGTGTCGAGTTCTTCGTCATCAATAACTTGCTGGACAGTTGTAACGCAATTCTCCAATTTTTGGTCGCTATCATCAAAATCATCATCAATTGCTGGATCATCAAAAGCGATCCGATAAAGATCTGGTCTGAGTTGAGATGAAATACTACGGGTTTGTGACCTCATTCGCGCTAATTGCAAAACTTCATTCTTAATTGAAATCACATTCGCATCGCTTCTGTATTTTTGCGAAGAATTACTTGAATCACAACCGGTAAAGGCATCAATTTTTTCTCCATATTTCAAATCATCTTTTTTAACACTATTATTATCTCTATTCAGGGAATATTTCAAATCAATGTTTGACAACATTTTTCTTATCACAAAAAAATTATTTCAACATAAAACTCAAGTCTTTTACAAATTGCAAACAAAAATATATACTGTATTTACTGTAATGGTATATAAACAAAAGTTTAAGTTGACGTAAAAATAGCTGTGTTTAGAGGTTGAAAAAAAAATCACTTTTTCGTCACAAAATATGTCGCATTTTCGAGCAGTAATTGCCATGAAATGTCAAACAAACCAGAGTGAAGCAAAATTTGGGGATGAATTCTGATATTTGTAGTTATTAAGCAGTCTATCCGATCCGATAGTTGTCCGATCCCAATGTCTTAAATATTCACATTTTCACAATTTGACGCCATTCAAGTGTGAAGCAAAGCGTGCAACGAATTTCGATCCATAATCGCAATGGTTGTGAAACATCTTATAGAAGAAAAAGTGCATTACATTCAAACAGTTTATGTCATCCAGAATTACACCTCTTTTCATTTTATTTTTGGCATCAGACCCATAACGCTTTACTGCAATGCATAGTAACATTTGCTTTACTTTTCTTCAAATATCATATATACAACATCACAAACTTATTAGATCTCGAGTAGTCTGTTGCGTGTTATATTTAGCTACAAAGTTCCACTCAATGATCTTTCTTATACTCTAAACTACAAAATATAATAAATAATTATTAAATGAACGGATGCATTAATTTAAGTCAATTTTCAAATTACTTAAAAGTGTTATTCTTCTATTAGTTGGAGGCCACCAAATATCATGATAAGAATAAATTCAATCGTGAATATTGACAGTATAAAGGATTTGAAATATTATTACATCAATATAAATATTTTGAGTCAATGAATACAATTTTTCGAGTTCTACCAGATTTCTCGAACTGTACCGTAAAAAATGATTTGATATGTTTTCTAATCTGATTTTTGCAACCATTAGATATGGTTCTTTGATTTCAAATACAATTTTGGATAAAAGATAAAATGAAATTAGAAAATTTTGGTAAATATTTTAAATAACACAAAACTCATATCTATTAAAATGAGATGCAATACAAATATTCCGGACTTCATCAGAACGAAATATTCGCGTTTTATTTTATACAATATTGTTGTGCTATCAATGAAATAAATTCCGGAAACAGTCTCAAAATCCCATAAATCATTATAACTTAAATAGAATTTCTCTATACCCTGAGGACAAAAGAATTGCTTACACGGAATTGAATTGTATTGAATGAAATTTAAGATATCAGAGTTAAGGTATTTTATTTTTACCGATAAATGGTTTGTCTAAAAAATGAATGAAATTTTCAAGAACTGAATCTTCAATTTATTTTGTTTTCAAAATATAACTTTATTATTCCAAAAACGCATTCAATGCTTTCTAACTTCCGAAATAGAAACTTTTGCTCTATTGTTGAATCTTAAGAAATTCGCACTCAATTGGTTTATTCTATTTATCAAATGGAATCACAATCAATTCTATGCATTCACTCAAATATTGTAGAGAAACATTTTTTCAATTCAAAATCATTAGAAATGTTTAAAACATTAAACTTCAGTTTCATTCTTGTGACACTTATAAATTATTAAATTTTGATATCACTTTCTATTTACTTATGTTATGTGAAAAGTAACTGTTTCTTCACTTATGCGTTTGAAATTATTTTGTATTTGAGCCGTTTTAAAGTAATGTACTCTGTATTATACAGTACTATGGAAACAATCATAGTTAAACGATCCATTTTATTATTTTATTCAATTACTTGAAAAAAGAATTAGAAAGAATGATAAAACCATTTGATTTAATTTAAACCCCATAAAAATTCAATAATAATTAATACCAATTACGACAAATCTGAGATAAGAATTACAATACTTAATGAATTTTATTTGAAAGATATTTAAAGCGTTCAATTCTTCTCGAACTAACTTTGAGAGCTTGTTTCCAATCAAATTCTATGGAATTTTCAACAAATCAATAATATTTAAGTTTTGGATCAAAGTAATAGTTATTAGGTTTTTAATATAAATCCCCACTTCAATGAAGGGGCGGAATAAGCTTTAAACATGTGAATCAATATTTGAAAATCCTATTCTATTTTGATTAACCTCGTGTTAAAATGTAAACTCATATTAACGCTTTGATATATTTTATTGGAATTCTAAATCTTTCAAATAAATTTTGTTTATCATCGATCGAATCGCATTTCTCGCTAAATATCATCGTTGAGAACAACATCAAAAGTTAGTGCATATATTTAACAAACAGAAAGTCATTAATAATTCTCTTTTAATTAATTACATTTAAACTTTTGAAGAGCTCTTAATAATTATTATAAAGCAAATGCGCAGAATAAACATAGTAGTCATTAAAAAGCTATCTAAATATTCATTCATATCAATTACTAATGATAATTGAATTTCTTAACTATTGAAAAAATATCTAAATGTTATTTGAGAGGAAACCCATAAAAATGAATTCATTGTTTGTATAAACAATAAACTGCTTATAAATTGACAACAATGTTTTCACGCTATAAATTTATGTCAAAAAATTAACTTTTAGTAATTAGTTCGAGTTCTTTGTTTCAATTTTATGAATTAAATTAAAGATTAGTTCAATCATTTAAAGCAGCGGTCGGCATAAGACGGCCCGCGAGCCGGATCCGGCCCGATCAGCGATTTTTTCTGGCCCGCAAAGGCTTTGAGAGAATAAATTTTAAAGTATTTTTCACTTAAATAGTGCAAAATCTCTATTTTCATGAGGCATTTTATGTGAGAGTATTAAACCTGAATAATTCTTATATTAAAAGTAGACCTTAATTAGAATTCTCACATTGAATGCACATATGAATAAAGTTCGTGACTAAATTATGTGGCTCGATAAAGTTTGAGATGCATTCAATCTGGCCCGCGAACCATAATATGTTGCCGACCACTGATTCAAAGTAATATATGAACACTAAATAATCTATTTAATAAAGTTTTCAATCAAATTATTAACAATCAATTTTCCCAAAGTTGAATGAGACACAAAAATAATAAACGAACTCGCCTTAAAAATTTGAGTTGATTTACATAATGAATGAAAAATTTTATTAAATGAAAATAATATAATCTTATTCCGAAAATTTGAATGCAAACAAAGAATTGCAAATATCTTAAAATAAGTGAATTCTTTCTGACGTCTTATAGAATAAAACCAATTTAAGCAAATTTTTTCTCCTTGAGTAGTAAAGAACAAAAGCTCGTTTGACACGAGCTTGAGCTGAGCTTCAAAGACATGAGCTTATGTTAAAATGTACGAGTTTGAGCTTCAGCTTAAGCTAACCTCAGATGAGCTCAGCTCAAGCTTATCTTTTGTTGTTCACTATCTATAAGTCTATCTTAACCATTAAATTGATGTATTCATTGATGAGCAAAACTCAAAAAACAAAATCATCTTTTTGAAGAAATACTTTTCCACACAAATGATGAGCAAAGAAATAGACGCAAACGAAAGGCAATGTGAATAAAAAATACTATAGATCAAAATGAAGGTACAGTTACTCAAAAAAAGACACGCATTAATCCCGGAAAGTGAAGTGATGAGTAGAGATAAAGTTTAAGGGAAAGCATCAAAATTGAACTTTATTCATCATATTAAACACATAAATCATAAAAAGTGATAATGAGTGACACATTGAATTAGTTCGCAAACCTCCAAAAATATGCTCTTTACGCATCTTTCCGGGATTGCTCGCAACATGTCTTTTTTTGGCCGATAGTACTCTCAGATAAATTACTTTTTAGCAATATTTGACGCAAAAATAAAGCAAATGTTCTGTTAGAAAGCAAATGCACTTTTTCGCTCTATTAGGCTCACAAAATACAATATGTCACGCATTCATAAAAGATGAAGGGATTATGGCTTAAATTTGGTTCACAACTTATTAGTTGCAAACTTTTCTACTGATGTGTCAAATGAAAAATTCATCGAATTCGTGGCAGAAGTAATAGAAATCAAATTTATAAGTTATAAATATTAGATAATTATATAAATCAAACGTAATATATCAAATCAAAAAATCAAATATAAATCAAATATATAAAAGTTATATTGAGATTAAAATATGGTCAAAACAACCAATTTTAGAAATAAACTTATTTTTATAATATTTGATACAATTTTGACACTGAGTCGTATCGTTTCATCAGTTATTATCAGAGGTTTAAATTGTAAACATTATTAAAGGGCACAGTTTTCTAACATTAAAAGGCAAAAGTATTTTCTTTAATGCTTATCAATCATTCTATTGATAAGGATTCTGACAATAATTTAAGAGGTAATCAAAAGTTACCAAAAGTCATTCAAAGAAACAACTCTAGAATGGGCTCAAATATTTCAGATTTGAAACAAACTTTAGATATTTGTTGAAACATTGAATTAGTTTTGGTCATTATTGCATTCCAAAAATAGTTTATTCTTCAATTATGATGAGTTGTATACTTGTTCCTAATGTTCAATAGCTATGTTAAAGAGTAAGGATTCCTTCCTCAAGCTCTTCACAATAAGAATTCCTTTTTTTAAAGAGGAAGTACTGCGAACTCAGAGACCTATTACTCTCTAATACTTAAATAGTGCTTAACATTTAAAGTGATATATTCGCTGATAAATCATTGATTAATTAAATGCTTTCAATATTGAAAAACTGTCAAATGTCTTAATATATAGTTTTGATTATAGACGGCATTTAATGAAGTAATTCATTGTAAAAATTGCATAACTTTTCAATTTATCAAAATAAACAATATCTTTGTTGCTAATTATGTTTTAAGTAAAAACAACTTAAAAAATCATTAATGATTATAAACGTTGAATCGAAATAAGAATTGATTATTAAAAATATTTAGTCGTTATCTGAAGAGTATATGTCGTCATCATCTGATTGGTTGTGATTTACAAATACATTATTTTCGATTCTTTGAGCAAATTTATATTCTATTAATTTGTTTGATATGTATTTCTTCTCACAATTGGAGTAATCGATGAGTTCGATCGACACTTTGTTATCAAATTTACTGTTAAAAAAAATAAATTAAATTCATTTGCATTCGTCATAAAAGTTAGGGAAATGACAAATACCTCGACCGGACGTATGCACAAAAACACTTATCAAGAGTCCATTCAGTAAAGGCTTGTCTGAAATTTGATTTAAAAATAAGCCTTAAATGCTCGCAAAATTAATTAACGAAATTCAATGCTTACATCGATTGTTCGCTCCAAATGCTAGCTTTCAAAGGCTCGACACCAAAGAGAGAGCAATGAATCGCTAAAGTGGGGAATTGTGTGAAAATATTTTTTAATTTGAAAACCGAATTTCTTTCGATAACTACGGTATGGCCCAAATCAAGGTTAAATATCGTGCAAGTATTGAGTTCGAGATCAGTGGCCACTATTCGGCCTCTAAAATATGTATCAGATTTTTCATCTCTATAGGCGACTAGACTTCCGATTCCATGAAACACATTAGGATTTTCTTTCAATTTAGTGTTCGAATAATGCTTTCTATAATCAATAAAAAGAAAAGTTTAGAATCTTTTTAATTTGATATATAAAAAAAATGACTTCAGTTCTACGCAAACATCTCTCAACTGCTGATATTCTTTAAAGCCTTTGACTAATCCATTATCAGATAATTTCTTAAAATCAAATTCAGTGAACGTTTTATTGCCAAAGGGCAAAATGCCAAAGAACGTAAACGGAGATTGAATGCCAGTTACTTTTAGCCAATAACAAGAATCAACTTCTAAGTCAAGATCTAATGCGCTCAGAGGTTCGTCTTCTTCGTCATCAATTGCAAAACCTTTATTTGAAAACAAAGAATTCCAAGTCCTTTAAAAATATAGAACAAATGAATATAAACATTGTTTATGACTTACGTCGTTCTGGATTGACGTGAAGAAAAGGGCAGCACTCATTCTTACGACAGCCACCTTTTGTTCCGTAATATTTACACGTTCTCCTCTCTTGAGGGTCTTAAGTATATAGATATATAAAGATAACAAATAATTATATATTAATTATACTAATTAAAAATAAAGAACTAACGGAATCCCATAGTAAGGGTCGCGGGATCGTCAGCAATAAGAGCGTAGGTGTTTGTGTCGCAGAGGGCGTCTTCTTCCATAGGATCCCAATCCTTGATATCTGGGCTGTCGTCAGTTTCAGGTCTTGTCAAAAAATTTTCGATATTATCAGTTTCTCCACTTTCGAATGTGACGATTAGGTCCACGGGATATATCACAATATCGAGCTCTTCGTCAACTTTATATCTATTATGAAAAACTGCACTCAATTTTTGTTTATCGATCGCATTTTTAAATTCTTCGATTGACTTTTGAGACCATTTAGTAGTTTCTGAAGCGATTCCTTGTAAATAGCAATGAATCGCTTGCTTTTTTTGCGTCAACTCATTCGACAATTTCATGAGTTTCGAGAGCGGCAACTCTTCAACATTTCCCCAGTCTATGAAAAGCACTTTAACTGATTTGATGGAATCCTTTTCGATAGTATTTTCATAATTAATATGAATGACTTGCGCTCTATACCAATAGCCATCGGCTGAATAAATGGCTGCGCAATACATACCGAGCTTTATATCATCTAAAGTCAACTTATAATTAATGTTATTTTCCATTTCTTTTTGTTTGACTTGAACCACATGTATGTAACTGAAGACTTCGTCCTCATTGATATGAAGCCAAAAACTTGAAGGCGTTTCGATAAAAGCCATCGAAACTGGTATTAGTCTTGAAGTCATTACTTTAATTAATTCGATTCTTAGGTTATTGGAAGTCAAGGTTTCATTGGAAGCATTCGAAGGGTTGGCCGAAACACTTTGAGTCACAAGAGATTCATTTGACTTGTGATCAACTGTTGACGAGATGTCATTTTGTTGACATGTTTTCGGTCTAACACAAACTGATGGGTCGCTCTCTAAGGGATCGACAGATATATTGTTTTGCAACAAAATTCTTGCGAAATCATAAGCCTTTTGCTGGAGGGCATCCCTTTCAGACAATTTAGCCATAAGTGAATCGATTTCATTATCCTTTTGAGTAAGTTGTGATCTATAGCTCTCAATATCTTTACCTAAATTTTGCATTTCATACTTCAAAGACTCGATTCTCTCTTTTAAAGACTCATTCTCTCCAATCAATGACTCGTTTTGTTCTCTAATTATCTCGTAATTAGTAATCAATTCTTCAATAGATTCAAAACATTGGTTAATATTTGTTTCGACTCTATTTATAAGGTTTTGGTCATTATTTTCAGACATTTCTTTATTATTATTTTTGATTAAAATCTCAATCAATTCATAGACTAATCACTAATGAGTTCATTATTTACTTAATTGTAAACACAATTTGTGTTCATTTCAAACGAATTCGTTTATTATTTATTAATTGTTTAATAATCAAATCAATTAAATAATAATATTGTCTCTAAACGAAGAAATGAGAACACGTTTTGAAAATATGATATTTTTTAAATAAAGTTTTGACTAATGTTAAGAAGCGCGAAAGATAAGTAAAATTTTTATAGTTTCATTCATTAATTACGTTACGCAAAAATCACGTTTTCGGGACCTCTGAACCCATGTGGATGAGGGCTTACCTTCTTTTCAAAGCATTATTTATGATAAATTAGAGTAAATGATACGCAAAACAGCGAAACGAATATATTTTTATTTAAAATTAAAATAAAAAATGAATAAAAACTTTATTTAAATTCAAATCTCTTCCAAATCCTATTTTCATTAATTTTGAATGCGTTGACGTACTTTTTGGACATAGTTTTGAAATTATGATCCAAATAATATGTTGCATTGATTTAGGGATTGGGGTCAAGAGCACAGCCTAACCACCATTGAGTTTACGCGCAAAAACATATGATAGGGAGGGATGGGGTCGAGAGAACATCAATTTTAATACCTAATAATATATGGATTATTGATAAATATAAACAAAACCAATAGTAAGACACGTGTATTGATAACTAATTTTGATGTTTTTATTATTAAACAAATGTCTAAATTGTTAAAGATTTGAATTGAATTGAATTATTGATATTTTATATTTTCAATTATATTATAAATAATTTGAATATTAATTTTTTTAAAAGTGAAACAATTGATAGAAAAATGAGTTTTTGGTGCGAATGTTTGACTCAATTGATAGTAATAATAGTTATATTAATAATAATAACAATTTGTTTAATAAGTTTCTTAAGACTCATATCGTCTCCGATTCCAAACATAATTCGTTACGAAAGTGAAAATTATTTTTTAAATCCGAAAACAAATGAAAAATTATTATTTCCCAGTCTTTTGACAGACGAGCCGTCACTCTATCTGTCAGTCATTGTCCCGGCTTTTAATGAAGAGGAAAGATTACCAAAAATGTTGAGCGAAGCCATCGATTACTTGGAAAATAGATGTCTTAATAATAAATCGTTTAGTTATGAGATAATAATCGTCGACGACGGAAGTGATGACAACACAACTCAAGTGGCGCTCAATTACGTCCAAAAGTATGGCATAAATAAGATAAGAGTTTTGACTCTCGAGAAAAATCGCGGAAAGGGTGGAGCTGTGAGGCTGGGAATGATCTCATCCAGAGGTCAACTCTTATTATTTTGTGACGCGGACGGCGCCACCAAATTCTCTGATTTCGATAAATTAGAAACTTTTATGAACCAAAATGAAGACTCAGATCGACATAAGATCGCAATCGGATCGAGAGCTCATCTCCAGAAAGAGTCAATCGCTTCTCGTTCTTTGTTTCGTACAATTCTTATGTATGGCTTTCATTTGGGTGTTTGGCTTTTAGCGGTTCGGACCGTAAAAGACACTCAATGTGGCTTCAAATTGTTTGGCCGACAAATCGCTAAACTATTGTTTACTCACATTCATGTCGAGAAATGGGCTTTTGATGTGGAACTACTGCTCATTGCTGAGAGACTTAATTGTAATATATCTGAAATAGCAGTCAATTGGACTGAAATCGAGGGATCAAAAGTTGTGCCCTTTTGGAGTTGGCTTCAAATGGGAAAAGATGTGGCAATCATTTCATTCAAATATGCTTTCGGTTTATGTCGTTTACCAGAAACAAAGATTAAGACTAAATGAATCTATATTTTTGAATTTATTAATTCATTCCTAATGTTATAGTCATCTTAGAAGTAATTTATTAATAATTATAAAACTTTCGAAAACGATTTATGAATAAAATTTTATTATTTATGAAACAGCGATTTTTTTCTGTACAATATGTCTAAAGGTTTTGTTTCTACTCATAATTTCGCTGATATCTAATTCTTCGACTAATAATGATTTGTTGAGTGAATTCCAATATTTTTTTGGCAAAATAAGTGACAATTCTTTTCTATTAAGCCATTCATAATCACTACAAAACTCATTATTCAAACAAAATTGACCGCTTGTGTGATAGGCTTTGAAGAAAAATATTTTTGCGCCTTTAATGTTAGTTTGTTTAGTGACAAGAGTTGGATATCTATAGCTATAGTAAGCGTTCGGAGCATTTCCTAAATATTTGACTTGCATTTCATTTCCACCGAATTCAATGAGAGCTCTTTCAGCCGTTTGTCTCATAGTTTCGTTGTCTTTACGTATGGCTTGTGGTAAAAGCCAATGATATTTATCGCCCAATTTCTGTTTGCAAACTAGCATTAGATGTTTGTCAAGACATCGAAACAATGATTTCTTATCATTGATTACATCCGAATCTAAATGAGATAACAATCAATTCAATTAAATTTAAATAAATAATAATTAGAATTACGTGTAATTCTTTGGGCTTTCGTAAAAAGTTTCAGCTCTTCATTAGACATATCTTCGAAGTCTTGAGCGGTTTGTTTGGCGGCCGCGTCCAAGTCTTTCTCATCGACTTTCGCTCCAGAAGCGATTCTTTGCGCTCGACGTCTGAAATACAATCGAATCAAAGATTAATTTGTTTAAAAATATTGAAATAAATATATTTATGAATTCATACAAGTCTTCAAAATGTCTCATTTCGTGATCAGAATATAAACTATTATTGACTTCAACTTTACTTAAAATATTTGACATTTTTTTCTCCAAATAATTCATTTCAGGTATGATTTGAGGCACTCTTTGAACACAAATAGCACTCAATAAATGCCATTCATTTATATATCGATTTTGTATCAATTTTATTGAATTTAATCTTAAATTTAATTTAATTATCTTCAAAATTGAGTTCATTTTCAGATTTTAATGAATTTATTTTCTATTAATAATAAAGATATAGAAGTGATGGAAGTGTTGAGG
>JAQIWZ010000984.1:0-14333 GCA_034697245.1 Malaconothrus monodactylus
CCGACATTATGGTTAATACAAAACTATATTAATTGTAATATTAAGTCAAACCCTTTAACAATTAATATAGTTTTGTATTAACCATAATGTCGGTCGAGTCCGATTAAAGTCCAATTGTTTTCTTTAATTCAATTCCAATCGATTAAAATCTATTTTCCCTTAATTTAAGACGTTTTAGATTAGATTAAAAATTTGTTTGTTTACGTTAATTGTAGTTAAAGTGAGTTTTGCCAACATATGAAAATTGTTATAAAACCTCTATTTCGACGAATAGTGCGATATTTGGTCGCAATAAAAGACAATCACAATTATTACACGACAAAGATTTGGAGTTTTTTCCTTCGTTATCGATTAGTAATGATTTATCAGAATCTGTGACCACTTTCTCTTTGGCCACTTCTTCTTTAGTTTCACTCATTTGAAAGATTTGTTTAAGTTTCTGACAAACTTATCAATATTTACATTAATACTAATGTTATTGTGACTCAAAACTAAAACACACCAAAAATATGTTTCACTTCAAAAACAACTGAATTTTAAGTCAATACTCAAAAGGGGACTAAAGTCTATGTCATTTAAAACTCTATTTTATTTGATTATTTATCAAAATTTCTAATAAATAGTTCACTCATTAAAGGAATAAATATTTTAAATATGTTTTCAATTATTTAATTTTTTTTAAATTTAAAAATAAATTTATATTTTTTTAATAAAAATCGAAAAAAGGGTTCTTTTAATTCGTAAAAATATATTACGTTTTTATTATTTATATCAATAAATGAGTGAAATTTCAATTAAATGCCTATAAATTCAAAGCTTTGTTTCCATTGAAACTCATTTTAAATTAATTCGAATTCGAAATGAATTTTTCAAATAATGACAGTTCGAGTGGTTTGCGTTCATTTGTGTCCGAATCACAACTCGAAGAAAGACGTAAACGAAGACAAGAAGAGTGGGAAAAAGTGAGAACTGATGACCAGCCCTTAGGTTCGTCTTAATTTCAATCTCTATTTAATGATAATTATAATAATAATAATAATTATTATTATTTTGAAATCTATTTATGAGAACAGAAGCGCCCGAAGAAGTATATGATTCGCGAACACTTTACGATAGACTTAAAGAACAGCGAATCAAAAAAGATGAAGAATTTGAAGAATCAAAGAAATTGAAACATTTGATCAAAGGTTTGGATAACGACGAAATCTCTTTCTTGGAAATGGTTGACAACAACAAAATACAATTAGAAACTGAGCGCTGGAAAGAAGAAGTTTTGGCTATCGAAGAGTACAAAAGAGCTGTCGCGCATCTCAATAGTGAAGAACAAGAGAAACGATTACAAGAATTCAAATACGATATTCTGCTCAACAGTAGGAAAAAGAAAAACGAATCCAATTCTGTTTCGCCGAAAGATAACAACCAAAGCAAAACTCTGAAAAAGAGCTCACAATCAGCTCTTTTGGCAAACGTTGTCAAAAAGAGAACTCATTCTGAAAGCAGTGAAGAAAAGGATTCGAAAAAAGTTAAAAACTCAAGCATAGAATCGGATAAAAGCTCAGATTTGAATAAAGAAACGAATTCGACATCGATTAAATCAGACGAAAGTTCGACAAGTGCTGAGCAGACGATAAAATGCATTGGAGTCTTACCAGGACTTGGATTCTATGCCAGCAGTGATTCCTCTGATTCAGAAAATTCCTCTAATAGTGAGTACGAAAGAGACGACTTAAATAACTTTAAGCTTATTGTTCGTCGAAAAAGAGTTTGTAATCAAGAAAATAAAAGCGAAGCCATTCAAAGTGCTGAATAACTAATTAATTAAATAAAATCTTTTCAATAAAATTCATTTTATTTTCATTCCAAATAATATCTACACTTTCTATAAAACTTTTGATTCATTGATGTTTTAACACATTTTAATTAATATTAAGAATTGAATTAACACTAATTGAAGCCAATTGTAACTATCCTTTCGATTAATCAAATTTTTAAACATCAATGATTCAAAAGTGTAAAGCATTTAAATTCTTATTTAACTATAGAATAGAACTCAAGTATTTAATATTTATAAACGACGTTTGACTCCAAACAAAACTGTATTGAATAACTGTTTCTAAATAAAGTCTAATCAGTGGTAATAATTAGTGATGACTATCACGTTTGGAGTGTTTTCCGTCTCCTTTTTCCCACATTTCGATGAATTCTTTTTTTCTAATTTCTCTTTTAGCGAAATAAAAGGGATATCTGGCCTTCTCTAAGGGGTGCCACAAATCTAAGTGAATGTCTGGATATTCATAATATCTCTCAAAGCAAACGCCGCCCGGAGAGTAAGTGAAAAACTTTGGCTGCGGATGTCGGTTTAGGAACAGCTTTCTCTCTCCCTCTTCTAATAGCATTTTTGCCACTCTCATGTCCTTCACGTGTCTGTGTTGTTCGAATTCCGCCCGAACTAATACAAACTTATATCTGATGTCAGTTCTAATAATAAAATAAAATAAAATAAATTATCAAAGATTTGATTGAAATCCAAATGAGATAAACCTCTCGTTAAGGAAAGACTCTTCATTTCTTAGTGTCCTTTTGTAAAGACTTTGTACTCTTCGCGTATGTGTTATTAAATCGCGTTTCAAATAATCAGCGAATTTTGCCATTGATTTTGTTAATTATTTATTTATTTTAAATAATATTTTAATTCAAAACAATAACTCCATTAAAAATTTCAATAACATTGATATTCAAAAAGGGGTCGAATTATAAATACATAAACTGTAAATATTGTGACAAAAATTCATTAAAATCAATGCAAAAAAACATCAATAAAAGTGTGAATAAAAAAATCACAAAAATATAAATAAAAACGATTGAGAAATATAAATGAGTAAAACATAAGATCTGAAGACTTTTTTACAATAAATTAAAAGCAATTCAATTAAAAAGTTATGTAAAAATTGATATATTTTCTCAATCGATAATTAATAAACTTTTGTATTTCATAGTATTTATCAATGTTTTCATTTCTTACAAAATTCTTTGACTTAATCTTATTTTTAGCAAATGTTTGTTTTTATTGATTAACTTTTTTTGGTTAATCTATTGATCATTTTCTAGAGATTTGAATGTTTTCACAACTATTATTGCTTTGAATGATCGAAAAGTTTATTTTTAGATCAAACTTGTCATCGATATAATAATTGAAATAAAAGATATTCACAAAAAAAACTAAAGAAACTATAGTTTAATGTCTTATATGTTGTGCTTTACAAACAATTTTCTTAATTATATTTAATATTTTCGTTCATTAAATGAAATTTTGAAATGAAAGTATCAAAAGCGAGACTTGGATTGAGAATCAGTTTTAGACAATCTCAAGTGAAGTGCAGTTCATATTTCTGAGAGTTGAGCCAATTCTCAGAAATATTATATATAGAGCAATGAATCGTAATCTCAAGTATTGTATGTTTGGATTAAGTATTAGTTCATCGTATGTTTGCTTACATTTCAATCATTCAAATACTTGTTTCAACTTTAATAAAGCTCTAAATATTATTAATAAAGTGATTGTAGCGCTTGTCTCACACTTCTTACAAACAAGACTTTTATTTTTGAACATTTAACTGATGCGATGCAATAACCGGTTATCTGTTTGCAAAAGTCAATGAGAGATAACTTGTTATTGCATCGCATGAGTTATTTGTTTGAAAGAATGGCCGCAAAAGCGCTATAAGTATTGATTTGATTGAATTCAATGAGTTGTATAGAAAAAGATACAAATATTGAACATATGTGTTGTCTATAGAGTGTTAGTGGGAGTGGACGTCAAACGAGTTAGACTTGCATTCATTTGAAGGCAGTTCAGGAAAAATGCTTTAATGCATAAAATGTAATGAAATCTAAATCTAATGATGAGCTCTGTTTTCATTATTTTCTAAATTGAGAAGAGATTTAGTCATTAATTATTATTATTTAATTTTGTGATTGTTTACAAATATGTCAATAAAGGGTTCCCTCACTAAAGAACTCAATGGTAAGTAATCTCTTGTTTTTTGTCAATACAGTTATTGTTTTATGTAATTCAAACATTTGTGTTTTGCATAATTCGTAATCATTTCCGTATTTGTTGTGCCAAAAGCCAAACCCATCCCTTCTTTGAATTTAGATTTCAATTAATTGCTATTAATTTAAAAATATATATATATTTGAATATCTATAATAAGGAAATACTTTAAGTTTTTTTTCTCAATTTTAATGATAGTATAAACCCTTCAATTTTTCATTCATTCATTGACTCCAATTCTGGAAAATTATTTACTTTTTTTAAAAGTTTATATTTAGGCATAATTAGTAACTGTTTTGCAATACTTTTGAAGCGAATCGCATTACAACACAAAGCTATATTTATATCAATATATCATTACATTTATTGATTCATTGACACCACTTTTTATTACAAAACCTAAAATTACTGAAACTCAATATTCATAAAAAGAACAATCAATTATTACTAAAAGTTTTAGAGATTTGAGTTTGGATTAAAAAAAACTCAAACGTTTGTAAAGATCGATAACAAATATTATCTATAGTTAACTAACAATAGAATTGTATTTAAATGATTACAGAGAGTGTGACAGCACTTCTCGGCCAAAGCGTAAAGATTTCACTAAAATGTTTAGTGAAAATGGAGATAAAAAGCGAGAAAACAGAGAACAAAATCTTAGCATTTTCTGCGTGTCGTCTATTCATTTTAGTGGCAAAACTTCCCACAAAGATTGAGCAAACATTCCATTACTTAGACATTAACTCTATTGAAAGCAAACGAAACAATCAGTTGACTATTGGTCTCAACTCTGAGAACAAGTCCTACACTTTCTTTTCCGTCGACCCTAACAATGGCGAAGAAATTAATTTAATGATAATCCAATTGGGAACTGCTCTGAAGACTATTTTTCCACAAATACCTCTTGAAATACTTATTAAGAAGATTGAGGTCGAACCCAACTCTCGACTTCAGGCTATGATTGAATACAATCAAAGCGTCGAAGAAAGAGCTAGAATTAATACTACAGGTAATCAACTAATTATTTTTAATTATAAATATTAAAAATTATTTGTGAACTTAATTTCATTTCATTAATTATTTACATATTTATTGAATTCAATTATCGATAATAACAAATTTATTTATTCATTCAAATTGAGACACAATTTTTCATAATCTAATAGTTATATAACTGTTTAATTTTGATGAACAGATCTCCACATTTATTATTCATTTCGGTGTCTTTTATTGAATTATTCATATCTTAGATACGCCTTGCGGTGGATTTTCAACACAATATGCATGTCTTTGTGATTATTTTGGTTGTCCATATCGTGAAGAAGTGGCGTGGGATGTGGACACCATCTACTCTACGCATCATAATAAGGAACTATCACTTCTAGATTTTGAACATTTGGACACTAAAGACTTGGTGCCAATTATAGCCGCTTTGAGTTATAACGGATGGTTCACTAAATTCCGCGCCAGTAATGTTAAAGTGTTTTCCAGTCACGCGTCCAGTGATGTCGCCGAACAGATCATTAATTTACTTAAGAGATCGACTGTTTTGGAAGAATTATATTTAGATAATACTGGTATTAAAGCAGATATTATTAATAAACTTTTTTTGGTGCTCTTAACTAACAGTCAGACAGCGCTCCATAACATTGATTTGTCAAATAACTTGATTGAAGACAAAGGTTTGAAAAGTTTGTGTGGGTTTGTAGCGAAATCATTTCAAGGAAATGGAATAAATGACGATTCGCCCAATAACTCATCGATTGGTAACATAACTAAACTGTATAAAGGTCTCAATCATCTCAACTTATCACGCACAGGACTCACATCAAAAGGAGTTTCCGATCTTTCAGATGCACTTTCACTGAATAAAACAATGCCATTATCTCTAACTTATCTTAATCTAAGCGATAACATCCTGAAAGATGACGTAAATGTTAGTCATATAACAATATTTCTGAACAATTGTGACCAAAAATTGATATATTTTTCCATTGATTTTTTAGAAGTTGTATAACTTTTTAGCACAACCTAATAATTTAACTCATCTGGATTTGTCGGGCACTGAATGTTGTTTAGACACAGCCTTTGGCGCTCTGTTAAGGGGATGCACACAAAAACTGATTCATTTAAACTTAAGCCGCAATCAATTTAGTAGCAAAAAGAGTCATAAAGACATTAATGTTCCGCCTTCTTTCAAAACATTCTTTTCATCAACAATTGCACTCAAAACTCTTAATCTCTCATCTAATAAACTTCCGGCTGAAGCTCTCAAAGGTATGCTGTTAGGGTTTGCCTGCAATGAGATTGCAACTGATGTACGCATTAATTTGAGCTCAAACGAGTTAAAATCAAGCGGTGCCACAGTTTTGGAATTCGCTTTAGGAGGCATTCGATGCATCAGTGGATTAGATTTGAGTGATAATGGGTTTGACATAGACGTGATAAATGTCATTAACTCTATTGGCAAAAACAAATCTATTAAGTACTTATCGATTGGAAAAAATTTCAATAATATTAAACCAAAGTAAGCATAAGTTCGCTAATAATTCTTGAGTTTAATCATTGCTTATCAGATTAATGATTGCTCTCGTTTAATATTTAGACATATGCCCCGAGTTCTTGAATCACTCGTTCAATTATTACAAGACGAAGACTCAGCTTTGGAATCGCTTTCGATCGTAGACTCAAAATTACGAAACGATACTTGTCTTGTAATCAACGCTTTGGGCTCTAATCAATCTTTGGTTAACATCGATGTGACGGGTGATTATAAAATAGAATAAATTATAACGATTTCTATTCTAATTAGTTTATCATAATTAGGTAATTCGATGGGACTGTCGGGCGCGCGAACACTGGCTAAAGCACTTCAAGTTAATTCAAAATTAGAAACAATTTATATGGACCGTAATTTGATTCCAACCGCAGGTTTTATTGATATTGCGTATTCTCTTGAAAGAAATTTTACGCTTAAGTATTTACCGGCTCCCGTCCAAGACGTTCAGGCGGCTATGGTTAAGATGCCTGAGAGAACAGAGGCCGCAATCACTAAAATACAAGAACTTTTGAGGCGAAACAATTTGCCGCAAACTATATTAAGGAGCGCTCGCCTTCACGGACACCATATGCCGATTGATAGCTCAGTCTTTCAAATGGTCGACAAATTAACGATTCATTTGCAGGACATTTTGAGTAATCGGTCCGTTCCTGAAAATAAGAGGGCTTCGGATTCATTCGAATTAATTATAAAAGATGAAGATATAGTAAAAGCTGAGAACTATTTGAAAGATGCGGCAAATGCTAAACATCTTTCAAATCGTTTGAATCAGCAGTTCATTTATCCCGAATCGTCTCCAGAATGTGGGCGACGTTTTTCTACATTTGCCATTTGCAAACCTATTGAAGGAAGTCTTTTAGGATTCGCGTGTGAACTAAAATCTACATTTGAAGCTCATATTAAAAGTGTCATTACATCTATGATTGACTACATTCAAGATCAGTGCCCACAAGTGATAGCAGATAGTGATAAGCTTCAAACTGAATTACAACGTATTTTGAATAATACGACTAACTCTCCATTACTTCCTTCGCTCAATTTCTTCCAGACCTGTTTGACTGATAGTGTTGGGACTCATTTGACCGCTAAAATCGAAGAAATACTTCAAGGAATCGCGGGTCAAATCTGTGATAAAGTTCTATTAGAAGTCAGTGAATGTCTATCTGCGAGTCATAGGTCTCTTACAGGACAAGAACAAAAACAAAATATCAGTCAAAGAAGTTCAACGCCTGATGTATTGCGCAGCAGAACATGGATTGAAGGCAATTCTCGTGAGTCATCAACAGAAGGGAATCTATCCCTTGACGGACATCTGGACTCAGAATCAACTGTTGTAAGTATTATTTGAATTGAAATAAATGAATAGATGAGAAATAAATTGTGCTATAAATTATGCTATATTTTGTGCTGCTTTTAAAGTGGTTGGCGTGGCTTAACTTAGTGAGTATTTGCCATTCTTTCAATTTATTATCAACGCTTTGTTTCCATTGATTAATAATTTTGAAAAATAATTTAATTAAAATTAAATTGTTTTCTTCAAATTTGCTAAAATCAAATTCTAATATGTTTTTAGGCGACACCAAAGCAACAGAACCAGAAAAGACAAAGTCTTTATGCTAGAAGATTACGGCCTCAATCAGTTCTCGATGGTTTAACGGCTGATGACATACCAGACTTATTACAGAAGGCCGACAGTTCGACGAGTGCTTTGAGTTCAATTGATTCTAGTCTATTGGCATCAGTCAGTACTGATAAATTGGAGCATTTGGGAAAGTCTAGACCTAAAAAACCTAAAACTCGTGCCCCAACGCGAACAACTCATACCTCAAACACACAAACCGCTAAAATTGTTAAAACAGAGTCATTAGAGAATCAAAGCAGTGATAAGACCGAAAAAATAGACGAAGGATTGGATAACTTTTTCAAAAAGTCAACTCCAACTGAAACAACACAAAAGCCTCAAATACAGCCGAGAGGTCTCTTCAAAAAGTTTGTAGCAAAGATTGATCACTCAAATCAAAGTGGATTCTTATCAAATCCAAAGTCAACATCAGAAGATGTTTCAAAGAAAAGCTCAACCGAGGAATCAGTTATGAATTCTAGTGTAACACAAACTTCGCTTTTTTCCGCGCGTATTGAAGAAGTGACGCGTTCGCGATCATCACCTAATTTGGGTAATAAAAAGCCGTCTCAACCGATTTCAATTCCCAGAAACAATTCTCCGGGCGCTGAAGAGATTGCAAATATTTTAGAGCCTAATGAAAGAGTGACCAGTCCTTTGCCTTCAGAACACGCGGACTTATTGGCAGAAATGAGAGCCAAACAAGAGAAAAGATCTTTAGCGCCAACGCCTACCACTACAAATGCAATTGTTAGTGAATCGCATGTCACTACAAGGACAACGACTTCGAGTGTATCTCAATTACAAGGCGTCAAATTGAGAGCTACTGTTTTCGGGGACGTAATGAAGTCTCCCATTAAAGTATTCAATGCTGGCAATGAAGAACTCAGTACTTCATTAACAGAGACAACGCGATCATCATATCCGCGACAATCAAATCCTCCACCTCTTAAACAGCGACCGAAATCAGTTGTGGGCATTTTGGGCGCAAAGTTTGAGTTGTCCTCTAATGCTAAAGAAGACAAAATAGATAACGAAATTGTTAGTGATATTTCACTTAACTCTGACTTATCTAAAGCTGACAAAAATTCAGTCAAGAAAACGAGTGTCTTCGCTAAGCCTCGTTCCACACATTCTTCCACGTCCTCCAATTCTTCCCTTCAGAAATGATCTTCCATTTGGTTTTATTATAAAAATTTCGAGTCATTTATTCATTTTTAGTGCCAATCATTACATTGTTTTGTTATTATTTCATCATTTATTTGGTTTTTCGTCCGTTATTATAAAGTAAAAAATGAATGAAACAAACTTTTTATTAACTTATATAATGTTTTAAAAATTTCTATGCATATAATGTACTCATTTTTAGGGGTTTTACTTATTATTAACTTATTATAAACTTTTAAAATAATGTCTAAATTACTATAAATAATTTATGTGATTAAAATACGTTTTGCAATTATTTCAATCATAACTTTTGTCCCAAAAAAATATACTTTTTTAGAAACTTTTTCCAATGGATCAGTAATTTTTGAACAGTAGGTATTTTTGTAGTCGAGAGAGCTTATGAATTAATTAGTTTTTTATTTGAAAATTATTCTAAAAGTGATTCATTAATATCTTTAATAAACTTTTAAAGAGGAAAGAGTTGAAGGGAAACACATTCAACAAAAAAAAAAATTTGTGATAAGATTAGAAAAAAAAATATTGAAAAGTTGCTTAAAATACTTGTAATGGGGCTACATGTCATTCATATGAGATATATTCTCAAGTATTTCTACTTAAGAGAAGTCATGCGCTCTTTCCACAAATATTCAGAAAATGTTTATTTATTTCAACAAAAGTTATACATTTCTGGCTTTTTATAAATAACTTTTATGTAAACTTTGAACAACTGGTGACTCATTAGAACTCATATTTAGTTCAATAGTTTTGTGTTATTTTCTAAAGTAATTTAATTTGATTTAAATTTATTAATTAATTGATAGAAATGATGAAAAAGATATCATTCGCAAAATTAAGACAAAAATTGAATAAAAAGTCGAAAAACAAATCAATTGAAAGCGAAGAAAAACAATTAGCAGTGAATGGAGTCAAACAATGCGACGAAGAATGCGATCAAAACCAAAATGATATAAACTGTGATCCACTTTTGACTACAACTGATCCCAATCAAGGAACTAATTCGAAGGTAACTTTAGAAACGACTAATAATTCGATCAAATTTCCGATAGAATTGTTGCGAAGCGTTAGAAATAAATTTCGAAAAAATAATTGCAATAAAGAAAAAGTCAAATCAAATCAAAAACAATTAAACAACGATTTAAGTAATAGTAAAACAGATTTAGTTTTCAATCAAATCGATTTAAATGAAGAATCGAAAAGAAGTCTTGTTTTCGATGAAACGCAAAGAAGTCTTGTTTTTGATGAAACGCAAAATAGTCTTGTTTTTGATGAAAAACCTGATAATTGTCTCCAATTTATTGATCAAAAAGTGAGTGAAACTGAATCCAAACTTGACTTAAACTCAGACCAATCGATGTCTTGTGCCTCAAAACCAGTTTTGAATTATGAAAACAAAATTGAACGATATATTAGTGACGAAAGTATTGATAAATTGAGTCATAATTCAAATGAGAGAAAGTTTAGTTTATTCGAAGAGATCGAAAGACTGTCGCGTTATGGCTGGTATTGGGGACCAATCACTCGATCAGAAGCTGAAATGAAACTTCGGGACCAAATGGACGGCGCATTTCTAGTTAGAGACAGTTCTGACGCTCACTATCTGTTTAGTCTTAGTTTTCGTTCTTATGGCCGAACACTTCACACACGTATTGAATATACCAACGGTTTGTTTAGTTTTTATTCGAAAGACTCCTCAGAAGGACATTCGTCTTTAATAGAACTAATAGAAGAATCGATGATTAACTCACAAAAAGGTATATTTTGTTATTCGCGAGGTCGGTCAGCAGTTTCGCCTTCATTTCCGGTACGTTTAAGTCATTTCATCTCGAGATTCACAGAAGTTCGGTCTTTGCAATACTTATGCAAATTTGTGATCAAACAAACCACTAATTATAGCCAAATCCAAAACCTTCCACTTCCACAAAGTATTAAAGGTTTTATTGAAAACGGACGCATTCATAACTAGCCATCACTTCTTCTATTTCTTCTTCTTCTAAGTCCTGATATCTCTTCATTGCTCTAAAAGGCGTTCATTTTTCATTCAATTCAACTCTAATTTTTCCTATTGAGCAATGAATTAAAACTATTTATTATTTTTGTGAACTTGTACGAATAAAATTATTTAAAGAAAACTTTCTATAAAAACTGAGTTAAAAAATAATATCAAAGAGACTGAAAATTTTTACTGTTTTGAAAAACTTTATTATCTCTATTCTTATAATGAATCTAATATAAGGTTTATTCAAACCTTTTTTAAATGCCTTTATATTCAGGTCTTTATGTCTTAATATAAATATATATATATTTAAAAAAATGGACTTTTATAAAAAAAATTGTTTTTATCTTTAATAATAACTTTAATAAATCTTAACTTAACTTTTGTGACTTAATATCATAATTATATAAAATGTATTTAAATTTGACTCAAAATAATTTAAATTCTGTACAAAAATGTGAATTAAAAATGTTTTGTGACTTATATAAATCAGTTTTACATATTATTAAGTGTTTAACATTTAATTTATACCTTAATAGTCACTAATAATAATTATTATTTAGAATGATTTAAAAGCTCAAAGAGTTTTTAAAAATCTTTCAAACAATTGTCAGCTCTTAAACTTTCTCTAAAGTTAAGGTAATGCTAACATATAGGTAACTACAAGACTTGTAATTTAAGACTGGATCAGATGAAAAGGTATACTTACGAGTTGTTCTCATAAATGTTCACTCAAATGTTGATAATTATATTGGATTTCAATGTCTATATTAATAACACAATTATTAATTCAATGTAAATTAATTTTTTTAAAGTTTAGAACTCGTTTAGAAATTCATAAAAGTTTTATTCTGTTTCAAAAAAATCCGATTATAGATTAAATGCATAATAATTTAAAAGTTGAAAATTTTTTTATGACATTTAGATCAGCCATAAGAACAGTTTTGATTTTCTCAAATAACTGTAATTTCAGGATTTAATGAATATAGTGTTTAAATATTTATTTATTACTCAATTAAGTTATTAAAAAACTATTTCTGTCGACAATCGTTTAAATGAATCTTTTGCTATTTTAAAGTCTTTATTCAATGATCTAAATCTTATGCGAGAATTTTCGCGACTATTTGATTGCTTTTTTCAAGTTCTTGCGCTCAACAAATATATAAAAACTATTAAAATTGTTATTGTAGTCAATACATGATTCAAACTTCATTTTCTGCTTCAAATAATAAGGAAAAGCTTTTATAAAGTAAATGAGATTTTTTATTTCAATATTTGAAACAATCGATTCTTAATAGAGTTTAAAACAATAATGCTTTGATTATCAAAATTATTTAAACGGATTTCAAAATTGTGTGAATGAAAATTAGTTTTGTATTAATATTTAAACTATAAAAACAAAGTCAAAAATTTAGCGCAGCTTTAATTTTAAACATTTCAACATTTTAGAGTTCACTAAAAACTTGTGAGAACTTGAATTGAAAAAAAGAGAGAAAAATCACTACAATTTTAAAGATAAAAATATTGGTCCATTCATATGGTATTCGATTAAATACATTAAACTCGAAAATTAAGTTATTAATTCTTTTGAAATGTAATTTATACATTGTTTACTTATATATAACTTAATTTATTGTAACTATTGTCCAAATTTGAATTAAACTTTCAATTCTTTTAAAGAATTTATGAAAATAAAGTCCAAATTTACCAAATATATTGATAATGAAGTTCATTGCCGTCAAAATGATGATATAAGTGGTTCACCAAAAACTCATTGTCTGACTCGAGACTCGAAAAATATCTCCAATAATCGGGTTCATAGAATTGATATCCATGCGAGCCATAAAAATTTGGAGCTCTTTTATAAATGCTATGATATGAAGGATTAAAAGGATGCTCGAAATCTTCTAATGGCCCAGAATTTAAAAAATAGTGTTCTCTGCCGTAACCATTATATGGGAATAAATGTTCGCAACACGAATGCACGAAACATAGCGTCAAAGTGACCCACTAGTTGTTATCGATAAAACATCATTTCAGTTTTGATTCTAATTTTTGTATTTAAATAATGATAATAATAATTACTCACAAATAAATTCATTTTTGATTATATATCACTTATAAAATATAACTCTTATTATTTTTATCCGTTTATTATGAATTTGACGCTTAGGAATAAGGATGAGCTGCAAATTTTTCTGCTTTTATATAATGTAGCTTACTTTAGTTCAACAAATTTGATTCAATCCCTCCTTCAAATTTGCCTGAGGCTAAACATTAAGAATTTATTTAAAAACAAAAAACAATAATCTTTTGAACTTCAACTTTCGCTTCGCGACCTGTATTATAATTATCTTAAGTTAGGTGAGGTTAGATTAGATCAAAATATTCCGGTGGGTTAGGTTTGAATGGCACACTACCAGGTATGTATTTTGATAAGTGAACAGTGAAAGAAACAGTAGTTTCGATAAAACGGTCGTGTCGTGAGCCTGAGCCTGTAGGCTCGAAAAGGTTCTCGAGCCGAGCCTATGCTCTTCATTACTCAAATATAAGACAAATAAATAATAGTTTATTAATCATTGAAAAAGTTTAAAATGAATAATACTATCGAAATGAATAAAAAAAAATATCATCTATTCTTATAGTATAGTTAAAGAACTGAATCATTGGTCATAAAAATATTTGCTTTTAATTAAAGAATAAAAAATCATAAACATTAAACTTGAATACAATTATGCAATAAATTTGATATTAAACAAAAAAAACAAAATGCAAACTAAAAGATACAAAAATTGTATTCCCAGTCATCGTTATTATCGTTATCTTCATTAGAAACCGGTGGCGGCGGAGGAATCATAGCAGAGATGCGTTCCATCGCTGATGTCTGCGAATCACTGCTAACATTCGCACCACTAAT
>JAQIWZ010000985.1:0-14332 GCA_034697245.1 Malaconothrus monodactylus
ATGTGATATTCTCTCTCTCTCTCTCTCTCTCTCTCTCTCTCTCGCCACAAATTCGCGTTATATCTATCAAATCCTAGGTTCGCCCCTCTCTTTCTCCCCTTATTTTTTTAAGTTCCCCTCATTTTTCTCGTATTACTTAAGATAAAAGGCAGCGATTTTTTTAGCATAGCATCGAATGGATATAACTCCAGGCAATAAATGTTTTGGTTCGTTGTTGACCTTCGCTGAAAACCAGAAAATCAAAGTTAAAATGAATTTAAAACCTGAAGAGATAAAGATAAAGAGCTCTGTCGAATAAAACTAAACGAATAGTGATATTTATTATAAAGAATTTTTTAAAATTTGATTTTTAATTATTACTGAGTTTGGAACAAAATTGTAGAGAGGACCATCAACAATGCATTTGTTTAAATAAAGCTCTATTTCAATGTAAATGAGAACCTAATTCTAAAATTGTAAACTAATAATTTGGAAATATCAAAACTCATATATCACTATTGAAACTTCATAAATGAAACACTAATGTAATAATGTTTGCATTACTGTTTTCTTTAAGTTGAGTCAAAAGTCTTTTTTAGGAAAAGATTTGTATCTCAACATTAAAAAAATAGCTATAAATCTAAATCTTCTTTTAATGTGTTAGTGCCTCATCTGAGTTGCCTTTAGTGATCATTTCCATTAATACTTTATCTGCTTTTTCAAAATTCAAACGTTTTCAAAAGACGAGAACGAATTATATCAAAGTGAAAAGGATTAAGTAATTGAATACTTAGCTTTAGGCAAACGGAAGAAAATTAATAGATTGGAATCGCTGTTCAAAAGTTTTCTCACAGACACAAACTTTATGAAAAACTAATAAATATCAGAACTGAAGACTAATTAGCAAATTTTATTTTGTGAAAACTTACTTCATTCATATTGTATAAAAATATTGAATCTATACTTTAAATGCATTTAACTTATTTTTCTAATTAAATAATAGAAGCTGTCTTTTATTAAGTAACTATTATATAATAAAAAAATAGAGCGAAAACAATAATTAGAATTACTTCAAATTAACAAATCGTTAACGATTTGAATAATTTTCAAATAAACCTCGAATTTATTTCGTCTTAAACTTTTATTCAGATTGGGTCAAAAACTGGTTAATTTAAAGATAAACTGATTCCAAACTAATGAATATTCAATAGACTTTATTTAAACTCCTTTTTAGCATTAAATATTGAAATAATGAAATTATTATTTAAAAAGAAGCCAAAGTAAATGTGAGTCTTTCTTAAGTGCTGTCTTATATAATATGCTATATCAACAAGTGTTTCACGATTACTCAATTGAATACTCCCATCAATTGAAACCCATTGTTATCGTTATCAGTCATGATATAGTGAGAAAAGCCTTATAGTGTTGCACAAGCTGTGTTAGCAATACTGCCACTACAGTTTAGCGCATCTTCATGTTGATGGGGCTTAATGTGTCCAACTCCTCCTCAACTGTTGTAAATGTCAATCAAATTCACGCCACGAAATCAGAGATGTTTACTTAACATATAATCAACAGATCAAAGTCCATGTCAATCATTACTTTCTATATATTTTGGATAAAACAAATATTGAATGAAAATAATTAAACGAATTTCTTTCAATTTTTTTGAAAATATTTCAAATTTTAAAGACAACACTCTTTAGAATCTTTAAAAAGTGTAAAATTTGCTCAAACGTGTTTGAAATGGCAATCATTTTGCAGAATTAAGTTTTAATAGTGAACCAAAAAAAGCTTTTGAGTTGCTATCGAAAATCTAAATTGCTTTGAATTTACATTGAAATGGACGTTAATATAAGTTCCACGTTTGCGTTGCAATATGGAAAATATATTACTCTCTTATTGTAATGGAAAATAGCCAAATACCAAACCAGAAGTAGCACACAATGAAACTATGAAAATATGATAATTTTATGGTTCAATTCTTAATGCTGTAGATGTTATGTTTTGTTATGTAATTCATTCCCCCTTTGCTTTATTCTAACCATTCAATCGTTTTGTTATTGTATTGTCCAAAAGAGAGTTTTGCTGATAGATCTTGTTCTGGAACTTGTATAGTATACTATCAGTATTACTCAAGTGATCTTTTATATTATAATAAAAAAGTCATTAACATATTGATAGCGATGGTATGGAGAAAACTTTTTCCACCTAATGCTCTGCAATACAAATACTTAACTTTTTCTGAATAAAAATATTTTAGTTATTTTATAAATAAATTTTATTCATAAACATTTTGTGCTTTTTGAATCGGAGATTTATTTGCTTAGTAAATGAATAACAAAGCAATCTTCATACTATTTTTGTGAGGATCGATTCAGAAAATCACCCCTCAATTGAAAAGAGATTATGTTTCGCAAAGTGTCGCTTTATCCCTAATTCATTGCTAACAAATTACTAATTTATTACAGACCGGACTGTAGTTTTTTTTCATGCATTTCTTTCGTGCGCAAAATGTTGTCAAATGTATGTTAGCCATTATACCTGTATTGATAGAACTGCTCTCGTAAGTTATGCTATAGTAACAGTGCTTAAGTTATCTATTGGGCTGGCGAGTCATTCTCCGACACACAACATTGACCCTAACACGAGGGGATTCTCCCATTGAATATGGATTATGATAGCGTGTTGATGATTATAGCGAGTCTTAAATTGTTTAATAATAATATAGTCTATTGATAGTAAGAATAGCTGCAATACCTGCGCTCGAAATTGGAATAAAATTCTAAAAAGAAAATAAAGGGCTTTTTTCTTCAAATTTAAGACGAATAGTTCAAATTGAAATTTTAATGATTGTATTGATATTGAATTGATGGATATTTTTTTATTATTGTTATCCTTGATATAAAATATCAATAAAATATTGTAAAAAGTTATTCTGAAGCAAGAATAATATTGAATAATTTTGAGGTTTGCGAACCCATTTGCGTTTCAGTTCATGAATAATTATTGTAACACTGGTTTGAAATAGTTTTATTTGAACTTCTTGTTGCAGTTCTCTACTAGAGAATGAATGTTTGGCTCAAAAACGTTATATTGCTCATAGTTTTACTAATAATTTTTAATTTTCGAACAACAAAATATGAAGATTTTTCATAAATTTTATTCTTGTTTTTTGTTATTTAAAGCTAAGGATTAAATTCAATTAAAATTAAGAACTTGAAAGCGAAAGTCAATTATGTTGTGATGTAGTGTCAGCCAAATTTAAAACTTTACAAGTTTAGATGATACCCACAGTGTTCATGTTTATCTCACACTTACAACAAGCAAAAACAGAGCCGCCGTTACATTATTATTCAGGCCAACATTGCATTGTATTTTATCTTCGACTACAAGGGAGAAGAGAGAAAAGATCAGAGAATATTATGCAATTGGATGACGAGGGGCTACAAAATATACAGTAAATAGTGGCAAAGCAAAGAAAAAAGTGAAAACGCAGAGGCGTTAATTCACAAGAGATTTCGAGTGAATGTCCATTTCTCTATTTCCGTGAAAAAAATATCAGCGGTAGTACATATGAGAGCAAATTGATGCTGTGATAGTTGATGGCTGATGTGGTGATGCACTCATGCTCTAATGCTCTAATGCTCTGTTGCTCTGATGCCCAAATACAAAATATTCTCAATGGACCATCTTTTGCTGCCTTCTCTCCCAACTTATTATTTAATAAAAACCTTAAAGAAATGGACAGCTCTCACGAACAACAACCAAAGAGAAAAAGAAATATTAAACATTTGGATAGAAGGGGGACTAACATAGGGGCAGTTTTAGGGGCGAAATGGTTTTTTGGTCTTTTGATGATCTTTCAGCTTTTGAGGTGCATCGCATCCAATTCAAGAAATGATGATTGGAAATTGGCTTATATTACTTTACAAAACAAAAATGCTTTTCTGTTGCGTAATATAGGGCCAGCTTTTTAGTATTTTAGGCCACAATTCTCTAGAGATAGTGAAAGCAAAATTTACTTTTCGGTTTATTTAACTTGAATACAAAGTCACTGGCAATATAACGCTGAATGTAATAAATCTATAGTTTAGTTTAGAAACTATTAAATCTTACGTTTTAATTACTTATCATTAATTTGAAAACTAAAACACTGCTTATAAATACAATCTAAACGTAATGGTCTGTCACTAATTTATGCTTTTCTTACTTTTTTCGCATTTAATAACATAATTGACTCGAACCATGTATTTACTCTTTTGTAGTTCTAATGAATAAGTAGACCGAACTCTACTCTCTTTGTTCAATTGGGTCATTCATTTAATCCTCTCTCCTATCATTATTCTTAGCAATTGAGTCAATGCTATTCTCAAGTCCAACAATCATCATAAATAGCATTTCTCAATAAAAGTAAATTATGTTCTACTTGTGATCATAGTTTCGATCTAACTGCTATCAAATAATTTGATCACAATTAAGTTCGAATCAAAATTGAATTCAATTTAAAAAATAACACTAATTTTGAAAACTAATTTTCTAAAATTGATGGATAAATTGAATGGTTGAGTCAATTCAATTCAATTCAATATTTGTTTTCACTGTAAAGTTTAACGCCGATAATAGTCTGTATGAGTTGAGTCTTGGGCTTCCATTTGAGCCTATTTTCCATTCACATTCAATGGATTAACTTAAGTGAGTGCCAAATACTTGGATGAAAACATTGCAAATACTGATACTGGACATAATGCTTCGTAAAGATTTTCATTGCCTTCATTCGCAATATTATTGCAATCCGTTTTGATCCCTCGACAGCAACATTTTGATACAATTGCAATAATAGGCACTCTTTTCTATCGATAGTGTGTTGTTTGCATCTTTCTCTCATTATCACCTCCCATGCCATGAATTCAAGTATTTCGGTCACTCTCTCGCCTCTCACTCAAGTGGACTATAACAGAAAAGTTAGCACTCCCTAAACACTTATTTCTTAACAACTCCCAGTCTCACAACAGATTTGATTTACAATTCAATACTTTTCGATTTAATTGCGTCCCAATAGTGTTTTGTTAGTCTCACAAAAAAGGTTCTATTTTTTAAATTAGCGATACTTTAAACTTAAATATGCATATATTATGGCGTTCTATAACAACTGATTCGAATGAATCGTAAAATAAATAGTTTTGCCAAATTTTCAAAATTAGTTTATTAGTTGATGGATTAGTTGTGTCTTTCAATTTTTTGCTTAATTATAGTTTATATCAATTCAAATTGTTAATTATTTTCATTTAATGCGTTTTATTTGAAAATACAACTACTTTTGATCGCTAATTATTGATAATATTGTGTAAAATGATTCGTAAATTTTGAAATTATATCTGTACTAATAAATCAATTTCCATTCATTCCTTATTAATCAAATTTTCTAATTAAACACTGAGTTATTACTTAAATACAAGTATAATCCTATTATTAAGAATATTTATAATCAGAAACTAATTAATAGACTAAAAAATGTAACAATGAATTACATGTTTTATATAAATTTATATTATAATTTATAAATGTTATTTTTATCGATTATTGCCCTTCAATACTCAAAAATAATCAATTTATATGCTCTGATTTTTCAAAGATTCATCATTTTCGAGCCAGTCTTTTGCAAATTTATTATTACTTATTGAATTCTAAGTGACGCTAAATTTCAAGATTTTGTCATTTTATAGAACCTTTTCAACAAAAATTAATCACTTTTTTAAATACTCATTAGAGAAATTAATTAAATAAAAGTTCTTTAATTCAGAGTAAAATCAAAAGTTTTAAAAGTACCGGAGAATCACTATTATTCTTCTCTACATTGATTAAGGCCTGATCTTTGAAATATATCTCTTAATCGACTCCTTAATAGATCATTAATGGGTCCCATGAATTGTTTCATCAATCAATCTATGCGACCATCAGTGATATGCCATTGATTTCGATATCAGTCAAATAGCTTTGGGTATAATTTGAATGCGAATTGGCTTCGCTGCCATTTAGTTTATTAGCACAATAAGTCCGTTCATTTGAGTGCTCTGCTTTTCAATTGGTTTTGCATTGTTTGTTATTCTCAGCCATCCTCAGCGGCTTCTATTTTGTTATTCCAGTCACGTTAGCCAAGACTCTACTGGATGCCTATAGTGTGTTGATGTTGATGGCCTACTCGATGCTGGTGTAGTTTCATGTAAGGAATGCAAAATTTGGCTCTATTTCTATCATCAGCAATAGGTTCTCGTTGATGATAGTAATAATAATAATAATAGAACTGGCAATGATTGTGAATGTCAGCCAAAGCGAACAACGGATTTCCAATTTCCATCGTTTAGAAATGTGACACGAATTCTTAATTATCCGTTCCACGATTCTGTTTACAGTAGAGAGTACTTTATGCCTATTTATGCTTTATTTGTGTTATGTTCTGCCGCTATTTTGCATTCAATATTGATTCTATTTTTATAAGAAAATATATAGCCAACAGTTTATTCAATATATACAAATATTTCATCAAATAATGCTAAATACTTAAATACGACGGCATCAACGAACATAATTATCACTAATTTATTAAAAGTTATCCATTCATTCCTAAATAAATATGAAATGAAAAAATTATAAACAAATATAATTTTTTAGTCAAATAATGGAAAATGTTTTCATTAGTTAACAAATTTGACAAATTATTTATTTACTATTTAATAATTTTTTTACAACAATAATATAGTTGTACTTAAAATTGTATGGAACTAAACTTCACTAAACTTCACATTTCAAAATTATAAATGTTTCTCACTTTCATGAAAAAACTGATATTTTCAGAATTCTGGAAATGCGTAAAGAGAAGAGTCGGGACGCGGCCCGTTCGAGACGGGGTAAAGAAAACCATGAATTTTATGAATTGGCAAAAATGCTACCATTGCCTGCAGCCATTACATCACAATTAGGTAATGCATTATTAGGTAAATATGAGCAACGAATTTGATAATTATTTACTGGATTATATTTGATCATTTAATGTTTGCTTTGAGAAAAGCTGCATTTCTTGAGTATTTATTTTTGACGATTTCCTAATTTTTATGTCTTTTTTCATTATTCGTTTCTAAATTATATTAGCAGAAAATTGTTATAATTAGAAAAATTATGAAGGCTTAGTTTAATTTAAAACTCAAATTCAAATATACAGAGCATATACTGCAGCGTCAGAGCATAAAGTATAATACTGTACCTCTACTACAGTAAAGTAAATGCTTATTATAGTTTTCTATTTCTTTTTCATTTTGCTTACGCTGAGCTTTTACATCACTAGTAAATACTTATTCAGTATTGTACAGACCTATCTCTACAAAACCTTTGACACTTTGACATTTATATTGTACTTTTGAAAATATGAACATGATTTTAAGCAGGTATTAAACACATTTAACCTTCAATTTTATGAAACTTATAATGAAATAACTATAAATCTAATTCAACTCTTTCATTGTTAATAATTATTATTGAATCGCCAAAAATTTTTATAATTCATTATAAATAAGTAATTTCTTAATAAAGTTGACACTTTTCATTGTTACAGACAAAGCTTCAATAATAAGGCTGACTATAAGTTACCTAAAATTGCGTGATTTTTCCACAAATGGTGAGCCGTCTTGGAATGTGCCAAATGGTGGTAATAGTGCGCTAAAAAGTAGTAAAACATGTAAGTGAAAGGCTTCTAATTCAAATCTGCTATTTTCACTTTTTGTTCATCCGCTTTATTTACTAACGTATATCCATAACAATCAGTGACACTCAGGAAAAAAGCATTCAAATATTACTTATACTAAATAGTTGTTCTCAAACTATCACTCATTGCAAGTACTGTACAATATTGCAAATTGCAGTTTAAAATAAAATTGCAATATTTAAGTAAAACATATATTCTGTTCAAAATTTTGCAATTCTTTTCATTTTCGTTTGTCTGAAGTCTTAAATAATTGTGAAGTTATGTAAAATCTGCAGCAATAGTCTTAATTATAACAGATATCTCTATAATAGGTATTTTTGTTGCTATTTTTTCTAATTTATTAGTTCATCCATTTATAAACTAAGGTCTGTTCATAATATCGTAATTTGACTGTAATAAAAAAAAGTAATACCAAAAAACTCATTTAGATTTATTTCTACACCATTGCCATCGATAAGATTGACAATTTATTTTTATGTCATACAGTCGATGGTCTCACTATCAGTTACATTAAGTTAATAATACTATTACTACAGTATGAATACTTATTTATTGAAACAATATGGAAAACTGAGGAGAAAAGATGGAAAGAGAGTGAGTGTGGGGCAAACTTTTCCAATATGGGAGTGAAGCTGATAATAGTTGAATGTAATTTATATAGTGTCAGGAGAAAGAGATGATATACTTCATGGTATTAGGTTTACCGCTATGAATAGGAGCAAAAAAGGATTTACTAACTTGATTATGATTGATAGGGACCAGCAATGTTGACATTTCCACAAATAATCGAGTTATTAACGCCTCAATGCTATTGACGCCGACTAATATTGAGAGGGAGGCGAATGTTCAATAATAGCGACCGCCGAAAATTGGCAAAGAATTGATATATTGTTGTAGTTTATTATAGCAACTGAACTGTTCTATTGTTATTCAGACAATAACAATAATCAAGGAGAGCTCGCACTGGTTGAGGTGGAACTCATTTCGTAGAAAGTTATGTTTCCACTATTGTTATGCTTGTTATTGAAATTATTGAATATAAATCAAAACTCATATATTATGAATTAATATAGAAATAAATTTTTTATTGAAGAACATTCCCAGCTTTAACTTTTGTTAAGCTCAAAATCTACTAAAAAATAATTCAAAAATTATAATTTGCATTGAATTTAAATTTAGATATGATTTGGAATTTATATGAATTCAAAATTATGAAACTTACAAGTGGTCAACAGTTTCTCAATTATAGGAAATAATAAATGTATTTTCTTAAATAGTCATATTTGAACTGAGCGCTGCCAACCGTTCAGTTTTTAGCTGGACATTCCAGTTTTTAGAGCCTTTGTCAAATTTTGCTCAGTTCAGTTACTTAAAATCACTGCATTTTCATCAATTTCAGTCAAATTCAGGATATATTTCAAAATTTATATTGAAAAAACATTGCTTTGTGGAGAACAAACTCAAGACTCAAGATTTTTTTTATCACGAAATCTTCACAAAACAATTATTGCTTTATTTATTAAAAAAGATTTTGAGGTTAAATAGAATGTGTCAATATTTTAAAGTTTGTTTTTTGTGCTCGGGTCTCCCCTTTGATATTTTTTTGTTAGTTTTGGTTAGAAAAAAAGTTGGCAGCGCTGCTCATACTGTTCATTATATCCAGTTTTAAAAAGTTTATAAATATTGCTCAAAGAAATGCTCTCAAGTTAGAACTAAAGTAAATAAGTTTAGTCAATCGCATTTTCTAATTCACAAGTATTGCATTCTTCTGCAATAATTACTGTTAGTTATCTTAAACCAAATTCATTGTTAGTTTCTTGTTGTGAACTTTGAATTTTGCATTGGCTTTTATCTGATAAAGTCTAATTGTAAAGTAATTTTTATTTTTAATGAAACCTGTGAAGGTTTTTATCATTTAATTTTCTCGGCAAATAACCTACTAATCAAATGCTAGCATCAAATTAAGCTTCCATTGTCCCCAATGGTTAGATGTCCTCTAATGTTCCCTTCGCATCCTCGACCCTCTTTCCTCTTCGTTGAGTTTTTCGTTGGTAACAATTTCCTTCTCTTGTTATCGTTTTCGTCTCTCATTGAATGACTCGAATAAATGAATAAATGATTGCCAAAATTAAGACCCAACTTAGCCTCAATGCTGGTGATCAAAGCACTCTCTCTCTCTCTCTCTCCCCTCTTTCTTCTTTCTTTCTGAAATTATTATTAAATAAAAATGATAAGTTTTGAGATAATTATTGCAATGTTCTAATTTAAGGTAATGTATTTGAGTTACATCAGGGGACGCATATTCTACAATCACTTGACGGCTTCGCTTTTGCATTGGGACACGACGGAAGATTCCTCTATATTTCTGAAACTGTATCCATCTATTTGGGTCTCAGTCAAGTAATTATCAGTATTTATATTATTTAATGATAATTCTGTAAATCTTCAATCCTATAATCCTTTTTAAACCTATCAGCTAATGAAAAGAGTATTTTTAACCAAAAAGAAATAGAAACTAAATGATAATTAATAATAGCTTTAAAGGCTAAAAAGACTTCAAAACTAATGTTTTAGTCAAAAGATTTAAAGTTCCGGAAATCGAAGTTTCACTTTTGAAATTGTATATCTAAATGGTTTAATTTTTGTCTGTCTTGTAGGTTGAAATGACAGGTTCGAGTGTATTTGATTATACCCACCAACAGGATCACGCAGAACTTGCAGAACAATTAGGTAAGTCATGCAAATTCAAAAATTATAGACTCAGGAAGATGTTTAAGTACATTATAGGAAGTGGTTTGAGGCTATAATATACTTTTATTACTGCATAAAATTTATTCTTATTCTTTAGTTAGTTATACTGTATTGTGCAAAACGTTACATTCAATGAATTTTAAACTCAAATTTAAAAAGTAAATACAATTAGTTGAACAAACGGGAGAAAAAGTTTTATATATGATATATTTGTGGTCATAATTTTAAATTTACTTTTGTTTGAAGATTGTTAAGAATTAACATTTCTATTTACAAAAACAATATTTGCTCTAAACTTAAACCTAAAAAAGGTTGACTAACTCTTAACGAATTGAATTTTCTAAAAGAACACAATTTTATTTATAGTCATTCAATAGTTCAGAAGACATTTATACAAATATTGAAGTTAATGCTGCCATTCATTTTTTATATGTCAATTACAATAATTGTCAATTCAAATAAAGAAACCGTTTACTTAAGATTAACAAAAGAACGTAATCATAATGATTAAGATTTGTTTAAGAATAGCAATAATACAGTATTTTTTTCCTTAAACATATTTATTTTGCAACATGACAAACAAAAATGGTATATGAGAAAGTAAAGTAGCGAACGCTTCGAATGCTTGAAAAATCAAATTTTCACAATAAGTTATTCAATAATATAAGATAAATAATCAATGTTATAGGTCTGAATGTGAGCTCATCAGGATCTCATCAATTGAGCTCATCACCACTTCCTCCCGCGTCAGTTGGTTCGAGTGCGAGCAATGAATCAGATGCAGGCACGCCGTACACCAATTCTCATAATCATATTACCACTTCTGGTTCCAACGATACAATGGAAAGACAGTTTTGTATCCGAATGAAGTCAACACTAACAAAGAGGGGATGTCAACATTTTAAGTCAAGTGGTTATCGTGTAGTTCATATCATCGCTCATTTAAGGCCAGAAATGCATCAAAGGCGAGACTCTAATGCATCAACAAAGATAATTGGAATGGTCGCAGTCGCTATTGCACTTCCACCGCCTTCGATCAATGAGCTAAGATTAGAGTCAGATATGTTTGTCACAAGGCTTGGTCTTGATTTTAGAATTGCACACTGCGAGCCCAGGTATAAGTGATGATAAATTTCGCATTTTTAAATCATTTTTTTAATTATAGTTATGTTATCGCAACCAAATTTTTACCTCCGAGCACTTTCTTCAATAACATTAAATTAAGGGATTTTCACAATTTTTTTTCAAAATCTTTTCACTTACAATTGATTGACTGACTTTCAGTGCAATATTTCTGGATTATATTATCCTACAGTATGACTTTCAAATAATCGAGCTTTACTTAGAACTAGTTTTGAATGAGAGATTTCAATAAAATACATCGATGCACAGTATAGTCATTATCATAGTATTTTTCATTTTTTCAATCTCGGTCTCGTATCGCATTTAATAGTGGGAATCTTATATTAATACTTTAATTATTTAGTTTCTACCTTTAAAAATGATCTTACAATTGTTTAAAATAAGTAATTTCCTCAAGCATTATATCTTTTCATCAAAAATTCTCATTTGAGAAATTTTTATTTACTGCCATTTCGTCCCGTCTCGCCTCAAGAATGACTTGAAAACCCGTTTCGCGAGACGAGACGAGGTTTCTCGCAAAAAGAGATACTTCTGATATTTGTGACTAATATCCACTGAAGTACATAAATATAATTGCATCAAATGAATGACTTTCTATTGCATAAAATCTATTGCACAAAATAAAAATAATGCTTCTTTGAGAATCTGACTCATCTTAAACTGTAAATTATTTTTCAGAGTCTCAGATCTTCTCAATTATACATCTGAAGAGCTAATTGGTCGTAATATGTATTCACTAATCCATGGCGAAGATGTGATACAAATACGTAAATGTCATTTGGACCGTAAGGCTTAAAATATTGTGAATCTCTAAATTACATTAATTTTGACATTTGTATTATTAAGTGATACATAAGGGACAAGTCATGTCTAACTATTATCGAATCATAAATAAATCGGGAGGCTTTACATGGATGCAGACGTGCGCAACTCTAATATGCAATAACAGTAACAATAAATCTGCGAGCAGTACATCAACACCAACTTCATCAACAAATACCAGTAACGTTAGTAGTGGTTCTAATAATAATGAAGAACAAGAACAAAGTATCATTTGTGTTAATTATGTGTTGAGGTACTATTCAAGTGATTTTCGTAACTTTGCTTAACTAAAAACTTATTTTACGTCTAAATTTAGTGCTATTGAATACAGAGATATAGTGATGGACACGAGTCAACTTAGCAATGGTTTAATAGCCAACACACCGACACCTCCGACTGTATCTATTAATAAGCGAACTCCACTCAAAAGGTCTCACTCTCCGACTCCATCCCCAGAAGCATCGCATCCAAACACACAAATGACTCATTCTCAAAGTGTTGATCCGCAAACTCCTCACAATCCCCACACAACACATGCATCTCATAGCAGTCACACAGCCTCTGCTGCCCCTACAGGCACAACACAAGCCCCGTCAGTCTCTCAAGCGAACGGTTCTCCCGGTTCTCCAGTCGATGTCAATGCTAGTGAAGGTGCCAAAAGACGGAGATTCAATTCTAGTCCAGTTCGCCCGTGGAAGTCTCCATCACCACCTGCTGTGTGTCAGGTCGGTTCATCTCCTCCTACAAATTCTGCATCTAATCTTCTGCGTCATATAAGTGTAATACGGGAAACGCCACCAATACTTAAGCCACAAGTAGTGTCGCCGGCATATCATCCACACGCTCATCATTACCATCATTTGGTTGATCCGTATGCCGCAGCTTATCATTTGTATAAAAATGGCAGCAGTAGTGGACCAATCGGTACACAGCCTCCTCCAACTCCAGCAGCACATCATCACTGGGGAGCTTATAATTGACACCATTGATGACTATTTAAATTGAATTCCATAAAGTTGTCTCACATAAGATGCACCGCTTTATTGTTGGCTTTCCACTAAATTTACAATAATATATATCAATATTCACTTAAATTCATTGAAATTACACTTTCATTCTATGCAAAGATAAATAATAATTGATCAAAATTTGAGAAAAATGTTCTTTCAATCTTATTTACAAGTATCAAATTCAGAGTTAAACCAAATCATTTATATGTCGAACAACTATTCACTCAAATTATTCAAAGGATATTAGAAATGAGAACGCATTTTGATTGACTTGAACCACACTTGTGGCCATTCAATGACTTAATTATTACTTAAATGATTACTCAAATTAAAATCAAATCAATAACATTTTTGCTTTCATATTAAATGTGACTTAAATAATAATTCAAATTATTTAAGATTCCGGTGTTTTAAACTTAAAGTCATGGAAAAAAGTTTTGTTTTTCTTGTATGTGAAATGCACTCATTTTTTAAGTTATAATAAAATTAAATTTTATTCAGTGTTAAGAATTTAAAAATGTTGTCTTATTTTCTCTTGATTTTAGAAATAACTTTTGAAAATACTGTACAATAAAGAAATGATTTGATCACAAATTTTTGATTAAATTAAAACAAATTTCCAAAACTTTTGATTAATGTTTTATTACTAGTTGAACACAAGTTTTCTTACAAAATGTTTGGTAAAAATATATGACCAAATTTTGCCCACACAAAAGCATTAGGTCTCAAATTTGACTTAAGGTAATTTGGCCACTGCCCACTTTGAGACAAATTTTTTTCCAAAAATCGCGGGTTCAGGTGATGCTGGTTCTAGTGATACCAGTCTCAAGTCTGTATCGGTTCAGGTGATGCTGGTTCTAGTGATACC
>JAQIWZ010000986.1:0-14329 GCA_034697245.1 Malaconothrus monodactylus
TTGGCTATAATACAGAAAATTTCATTTAATTTAACCCTAATATCAGATGTTGGGTAATATTGAATGACTTTGAAAACGATTATTCTGGAATAAGGTTTTGGTTTTCATACTGAATTTGATTTGCTTACATATCTATATATATATTATGCTTAGATAAGTTTCCTATTTTCAAGAAAATACTCAAAATTTTTATTTAGTATTAAGGTTTCTTTGTGTCAATTTCTAGAGATTATAATTTAGAATTCAATCTCAAATGTCTCAAAAGAATTCACAGTAGTGTTAATATTCCTGTTTAGTTATTGTGTTAATATTGTCTTTAAGATTCAGATCTTTAATTCAATTTAAATTTTTCTTTTAAAAAAAATACGAATACATTATTAAAATCCCATAATGAGAGATAAGAAATAATTAAATGAGAAAATAATAGAATTGCAATCATATCAATCATCATTAATTTTGTTTAGCAATAGAGTAATCAAAAATTTAAGAGAGAATTCTTAATAAATTACTTTTTTGGTGTTAAAAACAACTGTTGAATTCCTACGTTAATCAATGAACAAAGAACTCTAAGGAATTTTATTCTATTCAATGAACACTAAAAGCTATTAATGTTTTTTTGTTTCACTTATTCTACACTTCAGAAAGTGATGTGCGTTCGAAGAGTTAATTAATGATCTCAATAACTCGACAATTGATTCTTAAAACGATCGATATTTCATGTGTTTTAAATGTCAATGCATTCCAGAATCGAAAGTTTTAACAAAAATTTAAAGCTAAAGAATAAATAACATGAATTGAATTTGGCAAGATTTGAATGAAAGTAAAGAAAAATACATTCAGTGTTTTAAATTTGATCTAAATTGTAAATTCATGTAAATCAATGTTATTATTAAAATTAGACTAAAATAAAAGTTTGAAAGAATAAGAATTGAAACATTTCTTTCTCTAAGTGAGAAAACGATCATTTATTACGCAAATGATGGCTTCATTTTCATTGTTAAGATACAGTTTTTACTTGAATTCACTTAAATAAAGAGATGGAAAGAAAAAATTGAAGCGCGAAATTTGCTGTTCATGAAACTAAATATATTCAGAGAATAATACAAAGGCTAACAAATAAAACTATTTTCAAGTTCTTAAGATTCACAAAGATTTGAAAGTATCTTAAGATTTTGCTTATAGCTAAAACAATGGATATATTCGCGTTTAAGTTGATTTTGATACTGAAAAAAAGTTAAATTATTGAGTGGAACATAAGGAACTCAACAACAGAAAGTTTTCATATAATACAATACTTGTGTTATATTAAGCTCTTATGAATTGAATGAAAGGAAGTTCTTGAGAAATAACGAATTTGATTAAAAACTTTAGTGCAAATGCATCACTGGTTCAACGATTTCAAGAAACATTATTCTAGTTTTATGTTAACATTTCATTTACTTATAATTCCTGGTTATGACACAAATAAATGTTTGCTTTTGTATAAGTTAAACTACTTTAATAAATAAGTTTAAGAGTGTTTCAGATTTATTTGAGTTTTTTGAATCTTGAGAATAGAGTATTAATGTTACGAAAATAATCCTTCAGGCGATTGAAGTCAAACTTTCTTTCTTTTGTAATCGGATGACTAAATACACACTTAGGATTCATAAGTTTGGGAATAATATTGCAAAACTAGTTTTGACATTTCTTTTCTAAGAAATTCTAAAATAAACTCATTCTTAATTTGAGGAATTCATTAATAATAAATTAAAATTCAAAATAATTTAATGATTTTCAATTTGTTTATCTTATATCCCTTTAAACCTTTGCATATTTTGGTTGTTGCTCAGAATAAAATTAATTAAATGTAAATTATTTTCAAGTTTATCATTAATCAGATTAAAACATTTGAAATATCTGTTTGTGTTGAGGTAATTATAAGTATGTAGTGAAGTATTCAAAACATGTTTGAAAGAAGATTTTATTCATGGAATGAAGAGTTCATCGATCATAAAAACTTCATACAAATTTGAATACATAAGATTAATCTTACTTAAAATAGTGAGAAATAACAAAATACTTTATCAATATTGTGGTAAAACTCTGTGAAACATTTTATTTATTGGATATTTTTCAAATCAAATTATCACAGTTTTAATCAAAAATGATGTCATAGAAAGCATTTGATATAATACATTAATAATAAATGCAATTTGTGATTAATTTACAAACTTTTAGGAAGAATTTAAGGGAATGTTGAAATTTTTCAATTTATAAAAGTTCAAAAAATAGTCTCTTTCTCAATACGAATGTAATCAAAACTTAGAAAAATTGAGTGAAATTCAATGCGATTGCATTTTATTAATTTATTCCCTTTGGTGAAGTACTCACGAGTCGGAGTTTACTATTTATTAAAGCTTTAAATGCAAAATCAATGCAATTTGTAAAGACTATTTAGAGATTTTTCGTTTTACAAAAATAAGTTTTAGGATGAGTTCAATTTTGATCAAAGAAAACGTGATTTGAATTATAAATTAATTTATAGGCATTCATAAAAATTGAATGAAACTGATTCACAAAACAGTGTTTTCAGAGATATTTGATAATAAAAGCAATTCCGTGACAATATTGATGTTAAAATCTTTTGATTTATTCTATAAGATTGTTCAATAAATCTTTTTCGACATTCAATATAAAAATGAGAGAATTATCTGATGTTATTTTTCAGGGCATATATTTCATTATTACTATTTCGTTCCTTTTAAAGACCATTTCAAAGCAATGCACGTATGTGTGTATTATATGTGGTTCTGTTGTATACAATATGAACTGAATTATACAAAATATAATTTATATGATTTGCACAACTATTTCAACTGCCTTTATAGCGACCTAATAATGAATTAAGTATTCTATGTTTGACAGAGAAAGAGAGAGAAAGAAAGAAAAAGAAATAAAAAGAAAGAAAAAGCAGTACATCATTGGTAGACATCGTTAAAAATTTTAGAAATGCGAATTAAATAGAGCTCTGATTGGAATTCTAAATACCATAAACGCAATCGCCTAAAACTTTTGCGTTATTAGAAAATTTGAATAGATTTAACTAAATCATGATTAATGAAGCGTTCAATGTAATTATCATAACTATTAATTGTTAATGAAGTTTTGCATTCAAATGCCTTAAAGTAGTGCTCCAATGCATTTTAAAAATTATTGAACAACTTGCAATTAATGAACAACTCGAATGATAGATAAATTAAGATTGACCTGAAATTTCTCTTACTTGAGATTTATTTTCCAGTATATAATTGAGAAGCACTTATGAAATACCGACTCATTTGACTATTCAATTGTTATGCTAATCATATTCAGAGATATTAATAAGATTTTGAGAATTTTTTCTCACTTTATCGGCATTCAAATGGAAATTAATTGAAATCAAACTTTGATGACATCTATGAGACTTTGATCTTTAACAAAGTCTATTTTTGGTCAAAGCTTTTAAAAGTTAAACTTAAACGAAAGTGAAGGATTTTTAAGTTCAAATAATTTGTTTCTTTTAAGTCAAATTTTTCTCTCCAGTGATTTGAATTTAATCTGAAGAAAAACTTTGATGAAAAACAGAAAAAAAATCTTTGATAAAATCTCATTTTAAAATGCATTTACAGATATTGCACAATATTTATTTGAAATTTTTGCTCCAAATTTCATTGATTCAGAATCAAAATAATAGGATTTCAAATACTCTCTCAAAAACTTATAATATTCTTTATGTTTATGTTTGTTCGGAATGCAGAACGAATGAAAGCTTTTTAACTTTAAATATCGTTTGAATTCAATCACGAAAAAAGAGTAACTAACTTATAATTTGATCAAAATCTGAATAAAAAGATATATAAATTAACAAAAATGGCTAAAAGTTACACGTCTTGTACAATTAACTTAATATTATAATAATTGTTCGTGACTTGTCTTCATGCATTAGTTTTATAACTTCAATAGAAGGATGACTTAAGCCTATTCTCATCTCTTATTGACGATCAAATTAAAAGAGTAATTAATTTATTTAATCTCTTTCAGATAGAGTCAAATCTGATTAGACTCTATTGGCGTGAAAAGAAAATGATTTATTTGCATGTCTTGAAAAACTTTGATTAAATTTGATTTTACAAAAATTATAAATCAAAATACAAATCATGATACAGGGATCTGATAGATCAACACGGTTTAACAACTTTTCATAATTCATACAGAACAAGATGAAATTTAACCGCAATTAAAGTTCAATCTTTTCATGAATTGGATTAGTTTTCAGCTCATTCTCAAACTTTTGCATTGTTAATGACCTTTAAAAATATTTTGAACTTTAGATGAAAATTGAAAGTTCATTCTTGCAAAATATATCTTAAATTTGTAAAATAAATGGTTGAATTTGGGATAAAAAAGCAATTTTATTGAATCTTTCAAAACTCACTGAAAATAAGATGAGACGATATTTAAAGCGAAACGAGATCTCGTTTATATGACACGTATAATTAAACCATATAAGATATTTGATGATACGTTAAGCTCATCACTCTATTTTGCATTTACTTTAAAAAAACATGAGCTGCTTTACACAAAACTGAGACTTTGATTAATGAATTATTTGAAGCATTGCTAAATTGTTTGGAGCATTAGCTATCGCTTACATCTGACGAGTTAGTGCTCTTATGGATATTCTAATAGATAGATTGATTGATTGTGACAGATTATTTACTCAAAACACCTACTTTTACTCATGAATCATTGAAACTGTTATACATTTCTCCCAAAACTCTTATAATTTTCTCGTTTATATCATTTTAAACTCTATTTTTTTTTCATTTCTAATCTACTTTTATGGCTAATGCGATGCATTGAATAAAGCCTTTCTTATCTATAACTACAGCATTCAATTACTTTTTTGCTTCAAATTTGTAGAGATATAATACTGCAGTGTTGGTCAATGTCAATATCACAGTCGTAATGTTAATCAATAAAATATTCTGCTCTGAGCAAATCCTATGAAGTCTTGAGTCACATTTATTTGGCGGTGGATGAGAATTGAATTCCAATTATAATGTCGCTTTCGGTATTCAATTTCTAGCACTGGAAAAGTTTTTCCATTTACAATATAAATATACACGAAGATCAATATCATGACCTCAGATTGAAGAATGAAAAAATATTTGTATATCACATTTTATATTTATTCGCTGTTTAGTAGTTCCAAAAATAGCTCCAAAATTGTAGAATTTATAGAAATTTTTTTCCAGATTAGAAACTTTTATTTTTCGTCCTAATTTATTTTGGAAAGAATTTTTGCAATGATTAAAAAATACGTCAATTGCTGTTTTAAAGCTATGCTAGAGTTTAAATATAATAAAATGATAACACAAGTGACTCGAAAAATCTTTTTAGACTAAATTATATTTTTCAATTTGAATGGATTGATTTGTTATGAATTTGATTAAATTAACTAAAAAGACCTATCATAAGATGATGTGAGAAATGCGTTATGCGTCAAATTAAATATTATCATAATATAGATTTTTTATTTGCGGCTATTTATGTGAGATATTTCGTCATTCTTTACATTCTAATGCATACTGCATGTAGAATACGTCAATCAATAAAATTATGTCAACATTAAACTTGACTGAACTAATATTTTTATTTTTCAAATTCAAATTGTCGTATTTAAATATCACGTTAATTGGTCAATTATGCTATAATGTGCTTAAAATATAAATGCTTTTTAATAGAATCTGACATTTTTTAACATAGACTTTAATCATTAAACAATTAAACAATGTCAATAAAACTTAGTATCGAAAAATTTCTTTCATTTTTTAGTCTAATAATTAGATTAAATCGATTTCTAGCTTTCTATCATTTATTTTAGGAAAATTTTAGGGTTAGCTTAAATTTATAAATTTTACGATTTTTGAATTATAAACTAATTACAAAAAAATAGATTTAAGAGATGTAAGAAATCAGATTATTGCGCGTGAAAGAAATAAAACATTGACTCACTTCTAATAACATCGAAAATCTATTACAAAAACAAAATATCTCTTGAGATTTGACGTCAAAAATCAGTTTCAATGTTTAGAGTTAGTCTTAAAAATATTGAAAATATTGAATTATTTATAAATAAGATGTGCTTCACTCGTTTTAATCTTTTAAAAAAATTAGAAAAACTTTAATCGGCTCAAAATCTTCCTTTATTTAGTTGAATTGAATAAACAATAACGATATTTTGAATGCTAACGGAGTGAAAAAAGTTTTTCAATTTTTGAAGACAATCAATCTTTGAACAAAAGAAAAAACATCAAAAGAATAATATTGAATGAATTTATCTTACATCAAAAGACTCATTGTCAAAGGAGAAACAAGTAATTTTGAAGTTTGATTATATTCTACAAGTTTGAGTTTTAGCTTAAGCTTTACTACTTTTAATTAATGAAAAAACTGAACCTAAATATAAAAATAAAATCTAAAACAGATTTTGATCATATGATAAATTCCGGGTAACTCTAGAAATTAATTGTTTCACAAAATAAATTAATAAATATTCTTCTTCTATAGTATAGGAACTATTCATTGAATAAAGAGAACTTTTTTTGAGTTTAAATGAACTGTAATGTTAAATAACATTGAGTGGGCTAATGAAACACTATTAAATTTCTTCTATTCTTCAAACGAGTAATAATAATAGTAATATTGATTCGGCAGGTAATGCGTTGAATGAATGCTTCAATTAATTTGTCTAACTGTAGACTGTATTCCTTCAGTTCCTGATTTGATACCTAACTATTAAAAGGTTCGACGCACAGATTCAAACATATAGTATGAAAGTAAATCTCTTTGTCTTCTTTTCTGTTAAGGAATCGAATAATCAAACAAAGTTTTGTAAAAGATAAGCTCAATCCAAATCTAATCGAGATTTCTTATTTTCAACATTTTTTTGTCAGCATCAAATAAGTAATAAATATTTTAATTTTATACCTCATTCAAGTTTGTTATGATTTTTTAAATTTTTTATTAAGAAGTCTTAGAATTGATGATATTTTGCAGTTCATTGAAATCTTTTTTTCCTTCGATTTAAAAATTTGGTTGAATGTAAAATCACGAGTTTTAATGCAAAAATAATCAGTTGAACAAATACTGAGTCAATTTACATTTTGAGCTTCTTTCTTATCTTTTAAATTTACATCAACTTTTCTTAATATTTACTGACAAACAAAGCATAAAATACATTCAAATGTCTCTTACACTCAATAACTTAAATGAAAACATTGTTTTTTGAGAATTTGACTTTATTGTAAAATTATTGAATAGCGAAACATTGCTTAAGCTATCAATGAAAATACGTCCCAAAGAATGATTTTTTGGCACAATTAATACAAGTTTATTATGATCTAAACAGAATTTCTTTGAATAGTAGTCGTATTTCATATTCATTTAAATTGGAACTATGTCAAAACTTTTCAAAATCTCAATTTCAACTTAAAAATCGCTTTAACAAGGAGATAAAAAATATTTTCACATCAATGGAGTTCAAAGTTGAGTCCAGTATTGTTGAGGAAAAGGCTTTCAACTCGTATTCTTGTTATATTCTAGTTATTTATCTCCGATTCTCGTTCTCTAATTTCATCTTCAATCAACTAATTCTATTAGTATATTCTCAACTCTTAATGAAAAAATGTTCAATAATTCAAAAACATTAGCTTTTATTTGCTATTTCTTAATTAATAGTATAATTGAATTACTAATTGATTTGAAGCAATAGCAGATACTATTTAATTACTAAACTCATCATTTGTGAAAACAAACGAATTGCATTTAATTGATTGAATATTGCAATACATAAACTATTTTATATTTCCTTTTATCGATTATTTTTACAGATGTTTTGATATACAGTTTGTTATTATAATTTAGCGTTTGTAAAGAACTAAGTTTAGAATTTAGGGCTAAATTTAATACTAAATTTTTAGACATTTTATAGATGGAAAAAGATATTTTGATTTTTTTAGTGCAAAATAATGCACATCTTTTCTATTATTTTAGATTTTTGATAATTTGAATGATTCAAATTTAGGGTTTAATTATGATGATATTGGATTAAGGATTAAGATTAAGGAAAATATGTTTGAAGTTTAATTTTGTTTACTGTGTATCTTATAGGAAACTAAATTTAGTAAGTTTAACAACGCTATTTTAATCTCTAATCTGATTAAATTTATTAGTGTCTAAATTAAATATTAAACAAAAAACATTATTATTACCATCAAAACTGAATATAGACTCATTTTGTTTTAGTATAAAGAGAATGCATTGCATTATTAATCATTCCATTTATTTTGATAAATAATTTTTCGCAAAAATGAACACTAAAAACCTGTTCATTTCTATCTTAGTTTCTTTAATGCAAAGATAAAACTAATGAAACAAATAAAATATATACTAATCATGTTACGAAAATAATTGAAGTCATTATATCAACAACAAAAAAAGTACAAATTATTTGATTGATATATTACTTACCTTATGAGTTAAGACCAAATGGGTGTTTTCCAAAACTATTTTGATAAATATATTAACCTTTTATATTAAATTATATGGAATAAGTTTCCGATCCACAAGTCGTCTCTTTCGCACGTATACAAAGAACTACTTAAATAAATCAAGGAGAACATGCAAAGTTAGGAGCAATTCAGTTGCGATATAAAGTTAGTATCAACTCTTCTTATGCGCACTGCTTGCAATACATGGAACCACTGCTTGGAACTACTGATCGATACACATAGAGAAAACCTGGCCTTAAAATATAACTGTAATTTCACATTCTTTAGCGCCAATGCAAGTGTATAAATACTGCACAGAATTAGTTATTCAGCCTTTGCTTCTTCTGAATTTTTTCTTTTGCTACTCGTGCTTAATGTAATTCAGGACAACACTCGTTCGCCGAATACTATTTTGATAAATGCAAGTAATTTGTTGTAGTGTTTTTCTTAGTCAATCAATTTTCTACTACAGAATATTCTGTATATTCTGTATAGAGTCCAGACATTAGTTTCTCTTTGTATTAGATCGTTCAGAGATAATAAAATTTATTTGACCTCTCGATTGTTTTCGATCAATTCTCAACATTAAATATTAATAAAACTATGTATTCAGATATGCAGTAATTGCATTTATAAAGAGACAAAATTTCGATTCGAAACTTACATTACTTTTCAATGAAATGTTATTCTAAAAGATATTTTTAAATAATTTATTAAAGATTTGCGTCGAAAATTCCCATTGAGTTTTAAATTATTCATTTTCGATTACAACCTTTAGAGCTCTATTAAACTAATGAAATTTCAATTTCGATCAAAAGGTTGAAGTGCAGTAAAAAGTCATGCAACACATCGATTAAATAGCAAACATAGCGTGTGTTTTTCCATAAATGATATTATAAGTCGCCATTAGACATGATTATAGTATTTATGCAAATAAGTTCAGTTTTATTTGAGCTCATAATAAAATTACATTTATTTGTACAGTACGTTTCAAAATAGTGTCCCTTTTGATCTCTTAGTAAACGATATATCATCGCAAAAATTTTGATATCGATCTAAAATATTTCTTATCAGATATTCCAATATATGAGTGACTAATGAATTTTCAATTAGCTCTTGACGTTCTTTCATATTATATTTGAGTCGCAATAAAGTCTTTATCATTATATTAAATGTTTATATCTCAGTCCTGCTGGTCTAGTGGTCAAAGTTAATGGGATTCAGGATTTAGGTTCGAATCTCTGAATGCGACAAAACATTTCTAAAATTTATTTCTAAAGTTTTTCTAAAAGAAAATTTTTTTCTAAAGTTAGAAAAAAACAGTCAAAAATGGACTCAAAAATCAGATAAAATTATTAAGCGTTCAAAACGGACAGAATTATGAAACGGACTGTACGAAATAACTGTTATTTAAAAAAACTGCATAAAAATTTCAATAACTCTCTTGAATGTTAAATATGTTGCCGGAATTCGAACTTATTATTATTTTTTGAGAGTCAGAGGATAGACATCAGAAGTTTTGCAATTTAATAAATAATTGATCGAGATTAATCTGGAAACTAGTGATCTGGTATTAAACTTTTTTTTTGTAAGAATTATTCGCTAAACTATATGTTGAAATGTCTTTCGATAAAAAAATCCCTTTTAGTATCTATTCAAGAATGGATATAAAAAAAATAAGAATTTATTAAAGAAAAGGAATAATATTAAGACTAAAGTTACTTGAAGTTAAAATTTTGAGTTCAATTAAAAGAAAATGTTGGAAAATATAATTAAAACTTAATTTATTGTGAATAATAACATTAAAACTTTTTATATTAAATGCTAAAAATTTTTATAATATTTTGATCTCATGTTATTTTAATTTCCAAAAAAAGATTATATGGTCCTCAATGAAAACAGCAATATTGCTGATTGAGTTAATCTAAATCAAGTTCAAAGTTCAAAGTTCAAATATGGTCTACAGCTTAATTAATAAACTTAGTCTACAGAGAAATAGTTCCAACAAATCAGAGCCTTTTAATCATTTTGTTCGTGACTCAAAAAAATAAATCTTCATTTTTTAATTAAGGTTTAACTACTGTTTCGAGAGTTAATGATTGGTTAATTATTTAAATTCAAACTGTGCTCCAAATATGTAAAATTTAATTGTATTTAAGATAAATTTCAAATCAATTGTTATAAGTAATAAATATGTGAATTTCAATCCTAAACACCGTAACAACAATTTAACTGTTTTCTTATCTCTATCTAAGAGAATATGTGAAAAATAGAAACAGTAATTATCAATATCTCATCATTAACTTGTAAGTCAAAATCCATCCAATTTACTTTTTCATATAATATTTGCTTCACTTATTTTCTTAAATTGACTCAAGTCTTGTGGTATGAAATGATTGTCGTGCCATTCAATATAACTTTACTATAACTTTACTATATATTAAATATCTTGTTAATGAATGTGATGTAGAAAAAGGAGTTTTCTCACTAATAATTATAGTGTTTGTGAGCATAACAACTTCACAATTATATTTATCACTGTAATAATCATCTAAAAGGAATCATTGTTAGCACAAATTTATATTCATTTTATATTTTTTCAATTTTTAACTTTAATTATCTAACTTTTAATGATTGAACCCGTCGTCAAGTCATGCGATTTTATTGATTTTTGAAAGCTTTCAACATTTTTATGAAAGTTAACTAAATTATTACTGATTTTTAGATTTTTTAAAGAAAACGGTTTGAGAAAAAAAACCCAAAATAACTTTTTTCTTAAGCTTTCTGTTGATTACTTTTTAATTCAAATTTGAATAAATATTTAAAATCGATTCACTATTTTTAGAAAGACTTAGTGGAAAACAAAAAACTAATTAGAATCCTTTGTTTTTCAGGAAAGACTATTTTCAACTAGAGTTAAACTTATATTTTGTTAAATTCTTTTACAATAAGGAGCGGAAGTTGTATTTAAGGAGTCATTGTTGAGAATATTTATAAGGAATAGTTGTTATTTGAGCCAATCCTCTAATTTATTTACATTATTTGCATCAAAACATATATTAATCTCGATTGCAATGTATTCTAAATTCCAAACACAATATATATCGCGATTATATATTCTCTTTAAATCATAGCCTAACCAGCGGTGAGGCCGATGGGGCTCACCATAGATTTTGGAGAATTCAATTGTGGAAATGTTTGGATTAAGATTTTCTGCATTAAATTAATCAGATTTTATGCTTTTGTCTTTAAATAAAGATTATTTTATTACAGAATCCGTGAAAAATTATTCGAATAATTAGACATGTATTCAATAAAATCTTGAATTTTTGTTCCCAACAGATCTAAATTTCAGATTAAGGTAAGGCTTTGAATAACTATAATTGATTACAAAAAAAAATATTATAAAAAGTGAAAAAAAACTTAGCGAAAAGAGCGTGAAATCGTATTAAAATTCAAATACAAAACTCAGAAAGGCTTAAGTCGAGAAAAATACGAAAAGTTTGAATTCCTTATATATATTCCTTCGATATTTTCATTTCATTTTCATTTCATTTTCTCGCATTATTCAAGTTTTGAAATATGAACTTAAGTGAACTTAAGTATACTATTTATATGCTTTAATATCTTTGAATGGATTCTTCAAAATTGCAAAGAAATGAATTATCAATTGAAGAGAAAACTAAATTTTAAATCTACTTATTGTACGTAAAAGTCTTTATTTGACTGAATTTATTCCGAAATCAAAGTTTTTAACTCTCGAATAAAATGAAAAAGTTTAAGACGATTAGAAATAGATCTAAACATAAATTATTTGGGTGCTGTCGATACGGCCGAACCATAAGCTCCCATCGCAACAGACATCGAATCGTCAACTGGTTTCATGGCTGTACTCGCGGGTGACGTCGAGATGGCGGATGGATTTGTAGACACTGAAGGTTTCTCTGTTTCCTTAGTTTGAGTATAAGAACTTTTGACTTGACTTTTTTTTGATTTTATTTTTACTTTTTCTGTCATACTTTGAACCAGTTGTGAGTAATGTGAAGATTGAACGTCACTCACATTAGAGACCGCTTTCTTCGGTGGAGAATTTGGTGGAAAAGGTTTAGGATTTCCATATTCTGATGGCGCGGGTCGTCGTCCAGATGGAGGAGAAGTATGTGAATAGTCATCACATCGTGGAGGTGTTGGTCGACGTCGATAGTCATCATCTTCTCTTTGAGATGGTGTTAGGCCGCGATTTGAAATATAATCAGATTCTGTGTCGTATTGTCTTCTTTCTGGTTCTCTCTATAATATATTAACAATAAATACTATTCAAAAATAGATCAAAAAATAATTGAAAAAAAGAAAAGAATATTAATTACTCTCTCATGAAAGCCGACATGTGATAACTGGCTTTGAGTCGCGCCCAACTTCTTGAGATGGTCTTTGTTAGCGCCGGCTTCCACTAATTGAGAAGGAGTTGCGCCCAAATGAGCCATTTGTGAATAGGTAGCGCCCGCTTCTCTCAGACTAGAAGGTGTAACGCCTGCTGCCTGAAGATCTGATGGCGTGGCCTTCATTCCAATCAATTCCGATGGTGTGACCACTATTTCTTCGGATTTATGTTTTCGTCCACAACAATAGCAACAGATAAGACAACAGCAAAACAACAATACAAACAATATTGTGATCGGAATTATGGCTATTATGAGAAGAGACAAAGTTTTGTCATCCATTAACTGCCACCAGGGCTTTGACTTAAATTTCTTCTCATAATATTCTGCTTCAAAACTATTTATGATTAAAACTTCACTCGTTATAGCGATTAAGAAAGTGATAGCTATTAAAGAAGTCTTCATTTCACTGGTTTAGGTGTTTATTGTCAGAAAAATATTGAAAGTTATAGAAAATAAATTGAGATCAATTATGAGGTCAACTGTTTTATTGGTAGCGATTTCGGAACACATTAAAAACCCCTATAAATAATGATTTCAGTGATATTGATGATTAAATTTTAATATAACTGATTCGGTTATTATTGCTTCGCACAAACTTAACACAAACATAATGTAATTTAGTATAAGTTCTTGTCAAGTTTGAGCCGCACGCGAGGCAATAATCACTTAATCACTTAATTTGTTTGAATCTATGTTGATATTTTTGAACGTATTTTCCCAAATATGTGTTGGATTTCTTACCGTTTTATTCAATTTAAAGCTTTTATATTCTCTTTACAAAACTAATTAATGCATTTTTATTGTTTCAAATCGAGGAGTTAATCAACAATTCGGACCCCTTTTTGTATTTGCTTTCAAAAGTTTTTGCTTTAAAAACAATTTTTCGGAAGCGTGTGCTTTCAATCAATTCTTTTGCGTAAGTTTGCTTTATATACAACGACTCAATGAGTGTATAATAAATATCAATACAATATTAATGAATGAAAAGGTAGTTTATTTTCAAACTTAGATTCGCTCACTTTCGCGAACGAGAAGAGAAGCAAAGGATAATGAATGAAAAGGTCAAACAGTGTTGAGTTTATGCATAGAATATTTGCTAAAATATTGATTATTTTGTTTTATAAGATTGAGTCGATGTTAGATTATTACGAAAATAAAGTTTATTTGAAAAAAATACTTTTAAGTTAAATAATTTTTGTAATTAATATTTCGAAATTTAATTATAAAAGTTGTGTTAAATTAGACTCTGAAGAAAAAAATAGAGAGAGAGAGAGAGAGAGAGAGAGAGAGAGAGAGAGAGAGAGAGAGAGA
>JAQIWZ010000987.1:0-14319 GCA_034697245.1 Malaconothrus monodactylus
TGAAATAGCTTTAGCAGATATAAAACACAAGACTATTATTGATGCAGCCATTGGTAGCTTGTGTTGGAAGTGGTGGTAATCGCTTGCATTCGCCATGAAGTGCTTGTTTAGCAAGTATTTCAACTATACTGACAAAACTATGTGCAATCCTCTGAATCACTCATATAAGAGAGGCTTTCACCTCAAAGGGAGTTATGCTATGCTATGCAAATGTAGATTTATAAAAGTTTATTAATTTTGACTAAAGAGTAAAAGTTTCAAAATTAATCTAAAAGTTGATTCAAATTTTAGTTTAATTATTGCATCATTTTATGTGTTTTATCTATAATTTTCAATTATAGCAGAAATCAATATTTGAGCACAAAATGATGCCATAATTAACTAAAACTTAAATTAACTTTTAAGGAAATATTGTTATATTTTCTTTTTTTGTTGAAATTTTTAAATTTAAAAATAAAAATTTGAATAATAAAATGAATTTCTCATAAAAATGAGAAACTATGACTCTTTAGTGAAAATTAATAAAGTTTGATATGCATTTGCATAGCATAAGGGTGTGTGAGAGTCTCTTTGTGTGTTATCTGTTTATACTTGCATTGACTATTTTGTATGCTATCCTATGCTGTATATAATCATGAAAAGAGAGGTGCAGTTACTTTTAGCAGAGTAATGATGTACAACACAGGCCACCAATGGCTGCATCAATAATAGTCTTGTGTTTTATATCTGCTAAAGCTATTTCATAGACGTGCACATACTCTGCAACAAAACTTAGTTTCTGCGTATCATAACTTGTTTTTTCAAATCTATAGCCGCTATAACTGACTTTTATTATTGCTATTCTATGGGCTGTAAGTTTAGAATATAAAATGAGTGCTTGTATTAATTTAAAAGAAGTACAAATATCATGAGCACTAGTGATGATTCATTACGAGCCCATATTTTGGAGTCGTGCCATCGACTAACAAATCCTAACAACAATTTAATGTTTTATTTTTAAAAACTGCTTACAACAAAATTCTGTCGAAAATATAAGAGTGCGAGCATTAGAAACGCTGTTAGAAACATAATGTCTTCAGTTCAAAGCAGAGGCCATACGGTTGGGTTCCATCCAACTTGTCATAAGAAAGTTTGAGTTCTATACAAATCAAATTCAATATAATTCATATAATTAAAATAAGTTTTGTTCTCTTTTAATACGATTTGGATTTCTAAATATTTATTACAGTTTTAATTTAAATCATTTGTAATTTTATTAATTCATTTCGACTTATAAATAAAAACCAGTTTTCATAGAATTAAAAACCCTTTTGACAAATTTTGAATTAAATAAAAATAATTTTTCCAAATATAACAGTAAACTTCGACTGAACTTAAGACTTGGCGATTAAAATATCAATACAATGACCACTTAATAGGCCTAAAAGGTTTAACTCAATAAATAGAGTTTATTTGTAAAATGGGCTTTTCTTACCTTTCATAAGATTTGAAAATGATCGAAAATTTATTTAATAAAGTCTTTATCAAAAGTTATACAGTTTTTGAAGTCCCATAAGCATAGAGATGAAGAATTATGCTTTCAATTTTTGAGATTTTATGCTATTTTACGCTTTTTTATGCTTTTCGTGAAATTTGTATTCAAAAACAAATAGCTCTCATATGAAACAGGATCCAAAAAAGGGAAATTATGCTTTTTTGGAGCATAATTTTTCAACTCTACAAACGCACAAACCAGGTTTAAATTTGATTAAATCATATCCACATAAAAAAAATTAAACCAGGTTTAAGTCTAAACTCGTGTTTAAACTAAACCTGCTTTGAGTGGGTTTAGAGTGAGTTTAATAATAATAACTTAAGTTATCGATTTAACTAATTATTTGGGACATTAGGGCTCATTGGGCTCAATATTAGGCTCAAATACATATGATATACAAAAACATATTACGTAGAAAGGAGTCATATACAAAAGGCTTTATTTATCATTAAATTAATTTAGTTTACATTTCAAATATTTAATAAAATAACTATTTGAAAAATCAAAGTTTACAAATTTTCAACTAATTTTGTAGATTAATTTTGATCAATAAAAATTGACGATAGAATTGAATTATTTGAATTGATAACAATTAGAAAAAGTGATCAATTCTTTCGAATTTTAGTTTTATTAATAAAAAAACATACCTCTAGTTCTGAACTTGACTTAACCCAACCAAACGCTCAATACTTGAAAGTATAAAATATTTTCAAAATAACAGGAAATTATGTTATTATTAATTTAGATCAAGTTTTGAAGAATTCTGACTTGTGTTTAAAGTGTTTTTATACTCAATTTTTTTATATTTTCGAAAGAAATTTAAAAAATAAATTGAGACAAAAGTTTTAAAATTTTTGACAAATGTCGGAACGAAACAGAACCAAATGATTTCCAAAATTGAGAACCAAACCCATCCCAAATCATTCGCAATATTGGTTTCCATTCAGTTTAAAGCATTCGTTGATTATTGGTTAAAAAAATTTTTGAAATTCAAATCATAAAATAGTGCAAAATAATTATTACACAAACAAGAATAATATTTGTTTATATTATTTTCAAGGGTTTCCTGTTGTGATGTATAGTTTTTAGCAATTTTTTCATTTGCTTTATGTCTTATTTTCAAAATTTTGATTTGTCTGACTTAGTCTTAGTCTAAAGACAAATGGCTTCATTTTGCTTAGTTTTAGTCTTATTGTCAGGGATATAATATGGCTTAATAATGAGCACAATGTTATTCACTAATAAAAATAGTCGCAATAGGATTGCAATCAATTATTTGATGCTTTAAAATGTTCATATCAGAGAAGGGTTCATATTATTCAAAATCTATCATTTCTGATGTAATATAATTAGAAATATTTGTATTTGTATGAAAACTTTTGACTTAGTTGTTAGTTTTAGTCTTACTCTTAAGCTATGCAACATTAATTTCCTGGTTTTAAGCCGAGTCTAACTAAACCAATTTTTTGAAAAACTCGTGTTTAACTAAACCTCATTTTATGTGGACCTAAATTATATATTTGTTATTTTAGATATGGTAAAGTGCAAAGTGTTAAAATCCTACCCAAAAATAAAAGTGATGAAAGTAACGCCAGTAACAGCACCACAACAGTAACAACTAATAATATCAATGGTGTTAGCGCTACGGTTGCCTTCATTGATATCAAATCTGCGGCCAAAGCACACAATTCCGAGAATAAGATCGAAGAGAGAACACTAAAAACTGATTATTATGAACCTCCGGCCTCTTCGACCGCGTTGTCCGCCATTTACATCCATGAGAGGGAAGACGCACATATAGTTCAAAAACCGAGCGTTTACGGCAACGCGAATGCTAATTCACGACCTGGAAGGCATACTCCCAGCAGGTAAATTAGTTTTTAACTCTCATTTTTTGAGCAAAAATGAATTATTTAAATACGAAACAAATATTAATTGATTAGTAAACGCAAAAGAGCGCGAAGAAAATCTATTTGAAATTTTCTCTGGTTTTTTTAAACATTTGAATATGATTTAAATAAAATATAAATTAAATTAATACTTGTATTTTAGGTTATCGGATGAAAGGATATATGATAGTAGAGATAGAACGAGCTCTTGTAATGACTACGAACGAATTGTAGAACGTGATAGTCCTTATATAAAGAGAAATATTAGTTATTTGGATGATAGCGATTATTCTAATAGAAGCAGATCTCGTGATAGACCTTTTAGTCGCAATGTTAATAATAGCTATGGGGACGGAATAGAAAGGTTTGTAATTACTTCTTTTACAAGTGTTTCCTTCAAATCTATCAATTTTTATTTGAGTTATTGACTTCAAATTCAAAATTTATATCCAATGCTTTAGAAGTCAGACCCATTTTCGTCCTTATGCGAGAAATAGCAGCCAAACTCATTTTGAGGCACAACGCTATCCATCTTCAGAACAACTTGAAGAAACTAATGTTAACAGTAATACCTCTTCGGCGTCATCCACACAAAGAGGTTCAGCATCGCGTCGAATTACATCAGTGACCACCACAAGCGGTGGTGTCAGTTCTACAGTTTCATCACCGCCTCATTTAAAGCCCCTAAAAAAGAAGAAGAAGAAAAAGTCATTGCGGTCCCATTCAGCGTCTCCGTCACCATCGCGTTCAAGTTCGTTAAGTTCTACAAGGAGTCAATCTCCGAGTTCCTCTTCAAATATATCCACATCGAGTGCTAGTAGTCGTACGCCATCGCCCTCAAAGTCACAGTCGTCCCCATTGTATGTATAGATCTATAGATAATTTTAGCTTTAGCTATAGCTTATCTCACCATTTGTTTGCTATTTGAATAATATGTCTGTTTTGTTGACAGTGGGTTTCGAGTAAAATGGATTATTTTTCTTTTTTCCCTCAAACTCATTATATTAAACATTTTCTACATTTGTTTAGATCATTGTATAGCAATCGAAAAGGGTCTTTGCATTGCACAGAGAGGCCGATAAGTGGGAACAGTGCAGTCTTAATTTCCGCGGTCACCACCACAACAAACAATATTAGCACATCTTCTCAGGGTTCTAATCACACTCCACTACACAATAGCAGTGCCACTCCTGGTTCTGATAGTTCTGCAGACAAAGATGACACCAGACCGGTAGCGATTTGTGTCAAAAACTTACCCGTCAGGTCAACAGGTTTGCCATTTTTCTCTTTATTTCCTATTATGACAATTATATTTTTAATAGCATTAATTTTATTTGACATGTTTTTGTTTTTTTCGTTTATTAATTCCTTCATTAGACTCGAGCTTAAAAGATGGTCTTTTTCATGAATATAAAAAACACGGAAAGGTCACTATGGTTAAGGTTGTCGGTCAGGGAACTGATCGATTTGCTGTCGTTTGCTTTAAAAAACCAGAAGATGTTGATAAAGCACTTGTAGAGTCAAAGGTCAGTGTATGTAATAATATCTGACATTTTCACTTTAAAATGATTGAGTCCAACGATAGTCCAGAATATAATTTGTTTTATTTACTAATTTTTAGGATAAACTATTTTTTGGCTGTAAGATCGAAGTTTCTGCTCATGAAGGTATTGACGCAGAAGATAATGATTTCAGACCATTAGAGGCAGAACTTGATGAACACCATCCAAAAGCGACGCGGACTTTATTCGTGGGAAATTTAGAAAAGGATGTCTCCACTAATGATTTGAAGGCGCATTTCGAACAATTCGGGGAAATAATTGTGAGTCATTTGATAAATTTGATTGCGATTCACGTCAAGGTCAAAGTCTTATCATTTATCAAGTTTTCTCTCTTTCACATTCGTTTGTTTTAAATTTATTTCTTTTTTCTCTCCTAATCAACAATTTGAAGGAAATCGATATTAAAAAACAGGGAACGCTATCTTCGTATGCATTCATACAATTCTCAGATATAAGTAGTGTTGTAAAAGCCATGCGAAAACTTGATGGCGAAAATCTTGGCGCTAATAGAATCAAATTGGGTTTCGGCAAAAGTATGCCAACAAACAGTGTTTGGATTCATGGAATTTCAGAATCATTGACCGATAAGTCCCTTTCATGGCATGCAAACAGATTCGGAAATGTTGTCAATTTAGTGATAGATCGCGAACGATGTAATGCACTTATATTTTATGATAACATAGAAAACGCTCAAATAGCAGTCGCAGATTTAAAGGGTCGTGTTCTTAGTGGTCGTAAACTACAAGTTGATTTTGCTAGCCGTGAGTGCCAAACAGCGTTCTTCGATTATTTAGAGGTTTCGGGACAAATCACTGCCGGCGAAAGGCCGTGGGAGAGAAGGACTACCAATAATAGTGCGAATTGGAGTGAATTCGATGAACGTATTCCTAATTATGATTCACATACAAATCGTGGTCATAGTCGATATCAGTCACGCACATCGGGCAGGAATTATCGCCCACAGTCACCGCTACCGCCTTTCCAACGAACACCTCAGACTAGTTATAGTGGAAGAGGTCGGGGCTATCGATTTCAAGATGGATATCAAGAAGATTTTGTTGATAGAAGACATCGAAACTATGATCTCGAAGATTTTGAAGACAATGAAGAAGGATATCGAGAAGACGACAGAGATTTGAGTTACAGAGACAGAAGTCGTGAATTAAGTGAAACGTGCAGTAAATCGTTTTCTCCATTAAGAAGACAAACAGATGGCAGTGAAAGTCCTAAAGAACGCCGCGACGGTCGCAGCACAAGTCCTTACTCTAGAAGTGATATCAGTAATACTAGAGATAAGTCAGACGCAGAACCACATTCTTCTAAAGAGCGCTGCACTCGAAGAGTGAGTGAAGATGTCATTCATGATGAGTGGAAATCTTCCGATTCTTTAGATCGGATAAACAGTCGCCGAAATAAGCACAAGAATTGTGATTCAGATCTTGTTATTTGTCAATCACCAACAGTGAGACGTTTGAGTCACAGCATAAGCCCTTTACCTAAAGATAAGACATTATCCAACAATAAAGGTCAGAACACTCCTCAAAGTCCAACTGCTAGTCCCTGTTCATCAAGTTTCGCGAGTCCATTGCGAACTGAAAGCACGGACATTGACGCTGAAAAGGAATTAGAGCCGAGTTGTGGCAGCTCTAATGTCTGGAGAAGGAAATCTGTCGACGAAAACATTTTAGACAATAACGAAACTCTAAGACTGCGCTCCGATTCAGTGTCCGACTCGAGTGAGAATGGATTCCATCGCGAATCATTGAAACGAAAACATGTCGACAATGAATCACCCGATACGCCGACATCGAGCGAAGCGATCGGCCATTTGGAACGTAAAAAGCGATTACTCGCTTGTGTCGAGTCATTAAACATACATAAAGACAGAATTAGTGGCGGCAGTAGTAATGCACAAACGAATACAATAAAAAGTGATAGCAGGAGAGAATTGGATGCGATAGTGACCAGTGAGACAGTGAAAAGTGAATTAGCGAAGTTGCTCAAGAGACGATCCAGTAGTTCTAGCGGTGCCAATAGTGATATTAAATACTTAGAGTCTAAATCAAAACAGGGATGTGTTATGAGTTTGATTGAACAATGCTTTTTTGGTGAGCACAGCGACGCATCGCATCATCAGTTAGCAGATAATAGTAATATTGACTCTAAGCCTCGTAATAAGCATAATAATAGTATTAGTACAAAATCAGGCAAATGCTCATATGGTGCTAAAGACACAAGTGCTGTACAGCCACTTAGAATTATTGATGCAACTTCACCGCTCGTCAATCACTCCTGGCCTGATCCCAGGCGACAGTTATTGTCATCATTATCATCCATGTCATCGATGACATCGTTGTCTTCATGTTCTGCTCAATTGTGTTCATCACACGCTAATTGCAAAGTCCATCGAAAACTCGAAAGAAGTGATGCGATCTATGAAATGAGTTGCGATAGCGATCTAACTGTCATATCAAGAGTGTCTTCATCTGATATCGAGTGTCTCGATCGCACTTCACTTAAACAGGATTTGGTTCACACAACAACACCCAAATTAGAAGACCATTGTTCGAGTGAAGTTTCATCTTCTAGTGATAAAGTCGCGGCTATGAATAAGAAACCCCCACTGATTGGTAGATCATTGACATGTCCGGCAGCAATCAGTGGTCCACTTTCATTACCGTTACCTGAATTCGCTATAACTATAAGAGCGGGAGCTAATAATAAAGTGACAAACATTCCTGTAGTACAACCATCGCAGGCCTCTCCCAAAAGTACTACAATCATGAGCCCATTGGGCCAAATGTCACCAAATAGTGTTGTGCCAAAAAAGTTGCGCGAAAAATCTGATCTTAAAGAAGGAATGCAATGCTTGGTTTCCACTACTGATAATCCGGACTCCAATAATTTAAGTGATATCAAAACAATTAACGTTTCGAGTACTAAATCTAAAAATGAAACTTTCGAAGAAGTATCTGATCCTGAAATGTCTCCAACAAGATCTCCGAGTCGGTCGATAGAGGATAGGATACGAGCTCTCGACGAAAAATACAACGCCTGGTCGGGAAATAATGCAACCACACCAGTAGTGAAGATCGAGAAGACGCCGACGCCAACCATTGATTACAGTAAATACAACATCAAAAAGAAGAGTCAAATCAATTCAACCTCTTCTACAGATTCACAAACAAGTGAACCCTCAGATATTGTTAAGAACTTGTTATCTAAATCATCGATTTTCGATCAGGACTCTAAACGATTAGAATTAATTAATGAAAAATATGAGCCAAAAGAAGTTAACTTTGAATCGATAACATCACCAAAATCTAAACCAGTTTTTAGAACTAAAGCAGCAGCAAAAGAGTTCTCAACACCAGCCACTCTTCAGATATCATCCATTTCTAATCCCACCGATAAACTACACGACAGTTTGCCAAAGAATACATTACATCATTCATCGCATCACTCATTACACACACAATCGCATCACACGACTACTCATCACAATCACCCGATTCCCGGATCTCTGGCTAGAAAGTTATCAGAACCGACACGTTTGCCATCGGCTAAGAAAGAGCCGACAACTCCTTCGACACCAACTACACCAGCGCCCAGTTCTGCCCCTCCAAGAAGTGGTCCAAATCCATTCACACCGTTTTCAAGACCGACTCATAACCCAAATAGTTCGTCAACAATTACACGACTGCCTCAATCAAATCTTTTGGGCGGATTGAACATCAAAAAAGATACAACAATTCCGAACACTTTGCCCAATAGTACTATTGTTGGCAAAGATGTGCCAAAGAATCGAGACCCACGAGAGAATAGAGATCCACGAGTTATGGCAAAGAAAGATAATGCTCTTCACAACAGTATTATTACAAACACCTCAATCAATATGCAAAATATCAAAGACCAAAATAATAGCTCAATTAAAAAAGAATTATCGATGTCTTCAAATAACTCACAATTTGTTAATAAGAGTGAATTCGCTAAAAAGGCCTCACAATTGCAACAACACTCATCATCACTGCCGCCACACTTAGCATCCAGTGGTTTCTCATCAAAGGCACAAAACCTACCCTTCCCTACGAGTCAATCAAATCAAAGACAGGATTTAAACAAAAAGAGTGATCCACAAGTGTCTGCCACTAAAAAGCTTTCATCAAGCGATGCATTAGAGACGCATACGGTCTCTAATGAATCTGAATGGTCGAGAATAGCAAATGATTCAAAAGATAAGTCAATAAAAACTGAGAAAGTGAGACATCATTCGCAGAGCTCTATATCAAAAGACTCTTCAGAGAATACAATTTCGGCGACACAGAAAAAGTTGTCAGAAAAGGATAAAAAGTGTGATATCAACAAACCTGTTGACAAAAGTAAGGTTCCAGTTATGACTAAATTAAAAGACGAAAAGAAATGTGTCAAAAGTAAGGAAAGTAAAACACTTCCTTCCAAATTATTTTCTAAAGAAAAAGACAAAGACAAAGACAAAGACAAAGACAAAGACAAAGACAAAGATAAAGACAAAGATAAAGAAAAAGATAAAGAAAAAGAAAAAGATAAAGAAAAAGAAAAAGAAAAACTTAAGTCAAAGACAGAAATGAAATTAGAGAAAAAGACTGATTCGAGTAAAGAAATGAAAACTTCAAAATCAGACAAAGATAGAGAAAGAGAGAAACAGAAAAAGGAGAAATCTTTTTCGAAAGATAAGTCAAAAGATACAAAACTGAAACCATCAGAAATCAGAATGTTACTCGAAATTCCCGACACAGACGAACCAAAATATTTTTCGATGTACGATAAGGTTAAAGCTCGTTCCAGTGCTAATCAGAGTCTAAAAGTTGCAAAAGATATGGAATGTGTTCGTCAGAAGTTTAGTCAATTGAAAGATAAACGACAGCACAGAAAAGATGACGATAAAAAGTCAAGTCAAGACTCAGATTCCGATTCTGAAGATAGTCTATGCGATAGAATTATGAATAAGCAAAAGAAAACAAATTTGCTGAAAAAGCGAAAAATTATCATTGAAACCACAACTGATTCGTCTTCTGATGAAGAAGTTTTCACTAATAAGAAAAGTAAAAAACTTGCCGCCATTGCCAACGACTCTGATTTCGATTCTGATTTTGAAAAATTGACCTCAAAATCAAACAAAAAACAACACAAAGAACCGATTTATAGCAGTGATTCATCAATGGAGGATTTGTCGACTATAAGTTCTCCCAGAATGACAAGTAGTAGTAGTGGTAGTAAAGTAATGAAGAGCACCAAAACTAAACACGAAGACGACTCCAGTGATGATGAACTGCCACAAAAACAGATTAAAAAGAAAAAGGAGCTTAAGAAAAAAGTAAAGAAAGAAAAAGATAAGTCCAAAATTGACGCAACGAAAGAAAATGCAAAAGAGACCAAAATGGATAAAAGTGACAATAAGCCAAAAATAGTCAGCGATAAGACACTACTGCAAAAAGTTAAGAAAAATAAATTATCGCGAGAAAAGGGAGAAAAGGATAAAGAAAGAGAGAGGAAACGCAGTAGTGGTGATGATAATGAGGATTCAAAACAGAAAATCGCTAAAAGAAAGAAAAAGAAGGCAAAAACTCCTAAACTTAAAGAGAAAAGGCATTCATCATCTAATAGTAAAGATAAAAGTAATGACGATAAGAGTACGAAACACAACGATAGCTCGAACAAACAAGAAATCATTACTTCAGACCATGAGATGAGATCATCGGGAATGTCAGATCTCGAGGAATGTCTTAAACGAGCGTATCCTGATGTCAAGTCCGATGAATCTGACAGTGAGACCAGAACTCATGTCATTAAATGCTATAATAAAGAACTAAATAAAGAGCACAATAAAGAGCACAGTAAAGAACACAATAAAGAACAGGCCAGAGGTGTAGTCAGTCATACGGAATGGGAAAAGTCGGAAACGACTAAACCAAATGAAAAATCTGTCTCTAATAGTAATAATAATAATAACAATAATAATAAAGTTTTGAGTAAAACGAGTCAATATTTACCGAAAATGGACAAATCGGATAATAGGGGCAATAAATCGCCCAAAAAATTGACCAAAGAATCAGTCATTCATAAAGAATCGGAAATCACCAAAAAGAAAGAAAATAAATCAGCAAAAGATGATAAAGCAGTTAAGGAAGAAGTGAAGAAAAAGAAAATGAAAAAACAGTCCAAATATAAAGAGAGAGAAAAAGATAAAAAAGAGGATAAAGAAAAAGTGACTGAAAAAACAAAAGATAAGGAGAAAGACAAAGACAAAGACAAAGAAAGAGACAGAGAAAAAGATAAAAAGAACAAATTAAAAGAAGATTTAACGAAAGTTAAGTCTCCGTCACCTCCACCGAAAACGCCCGAACTATTGAAAAGTTCTCCTTCTTATAGTGATCTTATTTGTTCGCGAGATAATGACAGCTCTTCTTCTGATAGTAAAGTAGATGAAGATATTATAAAGAATGCACGAAGACTTGAAGAGTGTATGATGGCTGCAGACGCTTCTGATGACACCAACAGTTCTAATGATGACTTGGTTCCATCGACAACAAGTCAACCAAAGCCCACTACAAATCTGATTAAACCTTCAAAAGATGAAAAATTGCAGCAACAGCGCAGATATGAAGAAGAAGCCGCCATACAATCATTAAGGCTTCAAAAAGAATTGATGGAAACGTCTGACTTGAAAGAGATTAAGCGTCCTTTTGACGAACTTATGACTAATGTTTCTTCACTCACAACAAACTCTGATGTTTCAAATGTTGAGAACAAACCTATTATTGATGAGACCATATTTGCAATTAATAGTGTCACCAATAAAGACGTCTTTTCAGACGCGGAATCAGATGTTAAGATCGATGAGAACAAAGAAAGCGAATTAGATGACCAAAGGAAGATGGAGGACGACCTCGCAGTTGCTGCTCTCCTTCAAGACATGAACGATCCTGTCATCAAAGACAATGACGAAGAGCAACAACAATATTCTGCTCCACCTCAGGAACAAATTGACGAAATTAGTTATCTGGGAATGCTTGGAGACGAAGAGCCACCCCTTCAGATTGCAGAAAGTTCTCCCGAACCATTAAATGATGAATTGGCGCTCAAATCTATTGCTGAGGAAATCAGTGAAAAGATTAATTCCAATATCAGAGAAGAGTCTGACGAAGAGATTTGTAAAAACGATGAAAATGAGCCCAAACCAGAACCAGTTGTTTCGACTATTGTTGAGGAAATGAAAAGAGTATCAAATGATTGGCCGACAGAAGCTATTAATCCAATAGAAATAACGTCAGAAATGAAGTCGGAAGAGAATATAATTAAATCTCCTGAACATAAAGTTCCAGAGATTGAAGCAATCAATGATAAATCGGATATCATTGAAATGAATCTGAAAGAAGAGTTACAAACAAAAGAAATTGAGAACAATTCGTTTTCGATCGATAATAAAGAAATAAAAGTCCTCAACACTTGTTCTGATTCTTCAACTAATATTGTCAATGAAGAAGAAAAGAAAGAAATAGAAAAAGACAGAGAAAGTCTATTATCTTCAACACTATTGCCATCTCTGGCCGACACCGTTCCTGATGATAAACGTGAAACATGTAGTGATGGCGGAGTTTCCGATAAAACCGAAATATTTGAAGAAGAAGGCGATAATGAACAACATCACGAAGAATTTAAGCAAAAATATTCAATGCCTTCTTCAGCAGAAGTTTCTTCTAATGTGTCAACAGCTGAAACTAAGTTGACGCCAACCGATGAAAGCGAATCCGATGATAAGAAAACATGTGAAAGACCGCGACGTGGAAGAAGAGCTAAAACGAGAAAATACTCAGAATCATCGCTTCAATTGCCCCGATATGAAACTGGATGTGTCACGACTATTAGTGCTAACAATTCGACTACTAGTACCACACCATCTGTTCTGATCGCTGTCACTCCTAAGAGAGGACCTAAACCTACGGCTGAGAGAACACGACGTAGTGGTCGAACATCTGGTATGGAATCAGCTACTGATGAACAAACAAATGACAACGAACTTTCTGGTGATGAACAGCACTTGAAAATAGATGAACACCAACACGAAGAAGAGCCGAAGAAGGCTAACAAAAGAGGCAGAAAGAAGAAAGTTTCGGGAACTTTCAATAGTGCAGAAATTGCCAAATCCATTGAAGAAACGCAAAAGAAAGAAAGGATTTTACTGTCATTGCCCGTACCAACTGATAAAAATGTAACGGATGTGCGGAAAACTAACAGTCCTTACGATGTCTTCGAGTTTCGAGATTCTGATGAAGAGGACGCGCCACAACTTCCACTCGAACCAATTCATAATAAGAGCTCTGAAATTGTTAAACAGCAAACAATTGTTCACTCAGTGCCGGAAAATGCGGAAAATATTGTTAAGAAACAGTCGGAAGAGACACAAGTGATAAAAGCTGTAGATCATCATCAGGACCAAACCAGTAAAGAGTATGTGAGCGAAGTGTCACAACACGGAAAACTGTCTATCACTATAAGACTCCACTCGAAAGATGGACAGGACGGCAACACTACCGGAACTGCTGAAGTGGTCAAGACGTCAAAAGCAGTCTTTTCTGAAGATGACACGAAAGTATCTAAAGTCGAAACAACAACTGATTCTCATCAAAATAAAGGGCTGCGAAAATCAGCTCGACTTATGTCACAAGTGCCCAAAACAACTGTTGACGAAACGATTGAAGATGTTATTAAGGGTACGCTTAAAGATGAAAGTAAGTCCAAACGTATTACGCGGTCTGCACGAAAAAGTGAGGAAAGTCTCGATTTGGATGACGATCACAATGACGGTAAGCTTTACTATTTCTCCCTCTTTTTTTCAATAATAGACTTCATTTATCTTTTGAATGAAAAATATTTACTGTTTATTTTGAACAGTTCTTTTATTGATCTCAAATATCGATTATTATCCCATAACTTTATTATGCGCTTTGTTTATAAATGTATAACATTTTTCCATAAAATAAGATAATGATGAATATTCATTTAAAAAAAAATTACTGTTGAGAATTTCTACAGCAGCTGCTCTTCAAGAAAATATCTATTTCTCGGAAATACTTAGTAATAATGATAATAAAATGTTTTCATTTTTCATTCGGACTTCATTCAGACTTTCTTTAAAGTTCGATAGAGATATTTGAGTTTGAGTTATACTCATTTTCTGTATAGATTTATTAAAGCTGAATAGTTTTCTTTACATTAAAACTTAATATAAAGTGAACTTCAATTTTCTATCTATATGTAAAGCATGAGTTGTAGAAACTCATCACTAAATTGAATT
>JAQIWZ010000988.1:0-14318 GCA_034697245.1 Malaconothrus monodactylus
ATATTAATTTTATTTGAAACAAGGAGAAAAAAATCTTAAATGACACTGAATGCAAATCTTCTCTAATTTAGTACTAGTTTCATGAATTTATCTAAAATCTTATACATTGATTCCCCCAAATGCCAGAACTTGTTTCAAATTTTTAGAGTTGGAGCACTTCTAGAGTCGTTTAATTGCCTTCATCTTATGGTATAAAATGTGAAGTGACTTCTGAAGTAAAAAACTTTTGATGTTATTTAAAGAAATAATTTCGATGTTTATCTGTTAGTAAATAAATTTCTCTATCACTTACAACAGATGAGTTTTTTTTCAAAAATCTGGTTGAAATCAGTAAAAGTGAAACAAAGCAAACACACGAATTGCAACAAAATCAAAGCTGAAATTGACTCATTTTTTGAAGATTAATTGATTTTAAAATTCATTGACTGTTTTCATTGCATACAACTTATAAGAAATGGTATTTAAAGCGATAGAAATGCAAATGAATTTGAATTAAAAATGCAATTATATTCACATTTAATCTATTCATTAACTGATATTAATTAAAACCTTAAATGATAATTAGCTCTTATGGTCGGTTTATTAGCCTATCGTCAGATCAGGTTTACCCCCAATTTAACTTTTTTTTGGCATTGAATTTTTTTAAAATTCGACTTATTTTCAAAATTCGAGGTTTGGTGAAAGAAAAATTGCGAAATTTCTTTAAAAGTCGAAAACATTCATTTTAAAGTCTAAGCATTAATTCCATGCAATTAAGAGATTCGCAGAAAAAGTTGATAAAGTATTTAAGGTATAAAAAAAATTTGATAGAAATTGATTTCTCATCTATTGATTGCCTTCCAAACAGAGAGGAATTTACTCAATTCGTATTAAAATAATCTGTCTATATTTCTATATTATATTATCCTTATTCTGTTTGTATGTCTGACCCTTCATAAACTCGACCCCTTGACATATTACATACTTGAGACTGGTATCATTAGAACCAGTGTGGCCTCAAGTGTAACCATTGGAAAAAATTTGACCGGATAATCACCGAAAAAGAGCTAAGCCATCAATGCTTTTCTATAGGAAATATTTTCTTTGAACGGGTTAAGTCTCTAGTTTCCAAATAAAGTATAGTTATAAAAGTACTGTCACTCAAAAAAAGTTATGAATATAATGTTGTGAAGTTTAGTGATGAGTAGAGATGAACTTTGAGAGACTGAATGAAAATTTTTATCTATATTAAAGTTTGATGTCATAGGAATTCGGAATTTTTAATTAATAAATAAGAATGAGTCACACATGCAATTAGTTGGCAAACTCTAAGAAATATGTCTTTAAAGCAACTTTACGTATTGTTGCGTAACTCTACTATATGAGTTGTTTTCGCACAACTTTTATTTGATTATCTCTTTTCGTTTAATACGTAATCATCTGATTAATTGACTAAAAATGTACTCAAGGATTAATAATTATGAGACTATCTGTTCTAATAAAATATGATTATTCGAAGACATATTTCACTGCTATCGAACCATTAGTTGAAAATCGAAGTTTGCAAAATAAATTGTGATTAGTCCATATCAAACACTCCTTGTGCTAAACTTTAATATAGAGTTTTATAGAGTTCTTATCCAAAAAAGCGAACTTCAGTTCAATTCTATTAAACAGGTTTCCTGTACTGCAACTACTGCTACAGTATATTTACGAGTCATAAGAACCTCTTATTTGTTAACTTTCTTAATAGGTTTTATCTCTTGTTTATCAATCTTTTTGTGATGAATAAAATTTGAAGAGTTCGATGTGTTTCATAGGCTTATATAGTATTAAATATGGAATTTAAACATAAACTTTAATATGAGATCAATCTCATCAAGTGTCGAAACCGCTCATTTATTTTCTTCCGTCTTTTTAGTTATAAATCAAATTATTTCTATTTTAATATTAGCAACATTTAAATTTGTTTTTATGGCGTGTTCCACATTTCTGCCCATTTATCTGTTCATAAATGTTTGTTATGAATTATAAAATTTCCTAATCTAAAAGTTTGGTGCATATAAAGTCTTTGGTTCAATTGATAGCCCAGACATCAATTCGAAATACGCTTATCTTTTGCTGGAGTTATTTATTAAAGGAGGGATGAGTCGAGTATCGAATGACTGATATCTCATTTGATAATTTATCGACTGCATTGAATTTCGATTGAAATCTCAGATATACCTAAAAAATTCTTTTCAAAGTAACAATTTATTTGAGACTAAAAATTATTCCATTTTGAAATGAATTGATCCCTGGGTTTAACACAAGACAAAAATAAGCACATTATTAAAGTTCTGTCTGCACTATTCAATAAGTTTTGGAGACCAACTACTGGAGAACTTGAGCCTTTTAAATGATTATTTGAAATGACAAAACTTTAACCCATAAAAGCGATATCAGTCAAGGAAGTTTAGCTCAAATGTATGTTTAAAGCCTTCGGGTCATTGAACTAAACGTATTTTACCCCAAAATCGCATGAAAGTGAAAGGATTATAAAAATGGCTGCAAAGTTGGCAACTCACTCTAATACTGATTATAATATTTTAATTACACTTATTTCATAGTCTATACTATCATTTTCATTAATTCTAATTTTATGTTAAGAATTAGTCATTTTATTTCAAGTAATTATCTTATATTTGTTTCTTTAGGTTTTATGGTTTGCTTTTTTCTTATCTTTGATATATTAAACCTAAAGCTATGCTTTTGAACCTAAAAGCCTGAACTCAATTCTCAATTATTGGTTAATTTGAGTTTAATGAACAGAATCGATATTTTATAAACTCTTGTAATAATTATGTGTTTCTCTATTTAACTAAATAAGTGTTAATCAAAATAATATTTAAAATAAATTGCGTGCTTTGTTTGCATTGTTTTGGATACTTTTCGAACTAAATTCAATTAAAGCTTGAGAAAAATTGACTTAATTTATTCTTACGTCAAAATCAAGGTCTTGAGTGGTTCAATATTTAAAAAGTTGAGGAAATATAATTTGTGAATAACCGAAAAGGAGAAAATTCTCCTTCGAATAAGATTTACTCATTTACTAATAAATTAAGATTACTAGCTATTAAGATTAACCATTCATTTAATAGTTTACAATTTTTTATAGTTTTGATTAATTTAGTTTTTTATTTATTCATTTTACTCATCTTACTATTATTCAGTTGAAGTACATGTGATTTTCAGCATCAAGTTGCATGCAATTTCTTAAGATTATTCTGTAGTCGAGCCGAATGTGTCGTCACTTTTTTACAAATCACATCTTTTCAACCAAATATTCTAACTTGGAATTAATCCCTTTATTAAAATGTTTTTAATTACGAAACTAATTACTATTTACTTGAAAGTTAAGGTTAGGTTAGGTTAGGTTAGGTATAGGTATAGGTTAGGGTTAGATTAAAAAACCATTTGAGATAACTTCATACCAATCAAAGAGAAGTAGAAATTTGAAGAGAAAAACTTTATTCTAAATGTGTCGTAAATCGAAATGAATAAATCCTGAAATCTTTGTTACTGTTTGATTGTTATGTTCGAGATTCTTAAAAATTATATTTGAATTCTTAATCTCTGGTCTATGGAATATAATAATGAGCTGAAGTATAGGACAAATGGGTATCAAATGTTGTTTATTAAATACTAGCCATCATCTTAGGAGTATGTAATTCATCGAAGAAAAAAGTGATTATAGATCTAATAATTATGCAGTTATTATATTTGACTACATTTACATTAATAAATGATAAATGACACAATTTTTTGTAATTCAAAGGGAATTTCCCTCTTATTAAGTAAATCATAGATAAGATATTATAATAAGCGTATGCTTTGATTAACTAATAATTGGTAATATTTGTCTTAAGTTAAAGGTCGAAATTGATGCCTGCCATTCATTTCTTGGGGAAGATTTAACTGATTAGATATTGAAATGAATATTAATTTAATTAAATAGTTTTCAATTTACTTCTTAGAAATGTTTTCATTTTTAAGTCCAATCAAAATCTCGATGTATTAGAGAAAAAAATGAGACTTCAATTTTATTCTTATTTGGAATGGTTAACGAGACAGGTAGTTATGGTTAGAGGCAAAGTGTCAGTTAATAACTAGATGGTTCCAGTATTGGACTAAAATATTTGAAGGTCGAATTTATTTCAATTTTACTTAATTTTATGTATTTTATTCTTTCATTTCTTATTTCTCTTGTAGAGGTAGCCAACTATCAATAAATAGTTTATATTTAAATATTTATCTGAATTTATGTCTTTTAAGGACCGACTCATCAAGTGATTCATTTAAATTCAATTGAAAACAAAAATAAAATTATTGCCTGATGTGATATTATAGTGCATTTCACAAATATTTATATTCAATGCGTTACCTCAGAAACAGCAGAAATATACAAACTTTTTTATATCCATAGATGGAAACCAAATTTATTTATTATTGTTTTATGCACAAAATATCAAATCTCATAATTTCCAAATATTTCGAATCAAATTCCTTTGAATTTATCGTTAAATTTGAAAATATTAATATATATTAATTCTATATTCAAGTCGTTTTTAATCTTTTTACTTCAATGTTCATCTCATGAAAACTAATGACATTAATTTGAAAATTTTTTTTCTTTTCCTTTTAGTTCGACTCTCTTTCTCCCTCTCCTCTCTCTCGCTCATGTTCGTTATTAAAAAAAATGTTGTTTCCCTCGACTTATTTTTGCTCATTTTCATAAATGGTTTAATTCAAGCTTCAAGTTCTTGAATTGAAAAAGATTTTACCTTTAGTTAGAACTAAATTTGTTTCAATGTTGATTGGAAAAAAATTTGATTAATTTTTTTTGTCGCTTTAAGAAAATGAAGTATGAAATTCATTAAAAATTGTCTTTCTTTCAAATTTAATTCAACAGAACTGTTGAAAATTATTTCTCAAATTGCGTATAACTTTTATGTATTGACACCTTTTTTACACCAAAAGTTTTCACTTTTCACCTACTTTTATAGTGAGAGAAACTATGCCTTTCAATGAAATTTAGGCCTCTCTATAAGAAATTTAAGTTAATGCTTAGTTTGCATTAATATTTGCCTCATCAATGAGTCAGTCTATGATTTTTCTGAAAAATAGCCGCTGGCTTTTAAGTGACGCCGATATTAATGTTTTTCCAATCGAAAACAATAATTTAAAGTTATTCTGAAATGGCTCACCCTTTATATCTATTCGAAAATTATAATAATTTTATCATTAATTTATGAATATCTGACTGCGGTTTGCGAATTGCGAAAAAACAGAATTGCGAAATAACACAACTTATAAGAATAAATTGCATTCACGATTATTTAATGGAACTTAAAAATTTGTTTTATCTTTGTTAAGAATATTTTCCAAACTATTGATAAAGCATTTGGATAACTCATAATACCCCCCGAGCTTCGAAACTTGTAAAAGCAAATTTCGTGCTTTCATTTTTCTCCACTATCTCTTATGGCCGATGGCTGGTTGAACTCGTATTTTTTTTGATTAGTAATTCGTCTTATATTACTTAAAGATTCATTGAATCGAAATTTAGATTTAAAAATAAATCAAAATTTTCGAATTTAATTAAATTTTTCCTCCTTCAATATATAATACTTTCTGTTCATGAACTCTGGGCTTGTTTTCAAGAGATGAAATCTCTTTCATTTTCTGTAAAAATAAGCTGAAGTTTTGCATTTTTTGAGATTTCAAAATCACATGATTTTAAAATATTTATGATTTATTTGGTAAAAAATAAAGTTAAATAGAGTGCTAACAATATAATTATTACGTGATTTGTAAGATTCATGATTACATTTAGGGCTTCTGTACTATTCATAAAATTTAAAAAAACAAATTTATACATATTTCTAATTCAATACATTCGTTGTGTTGCATATTTAGTGCTATATTAAGAAAATCTGTTTGAAAATGTTTGAAAACCTGCTTTATTGATGTAAAGATAGCTACTTTTTGAAAACTTGAGCGCTTTCAAATTTATCTAATCTTTTTGATCATTCCATTAACAGGAATTCCGAAAAACGCAAAGAAAAGTCTCGTAAAGCTGCACGAGAGAGAAGAAGTCAGGAGTCAAAGATCTTTGACCAAATCGAGGCATTACTTCCAATACCAGCGAAGACTATCAGCCATTTAGATAAAGCGTCTCTCGTACGATTGGCTATTAATTTCCTAAAAATTCGAAAAGTTATTGAACCGATTAAGAGTATGCATACATTAATTAATAATTGAATAAATTATTAATCATTTTTAATTATTTCAGACATTTCAAGCTCTAAATACATTGAATATGAAAACGAATCATTATATGACAATTTTTCGACACCAAAAGCATTGAATGGGTTTATGTTCGTTCTGTCAAAAGAAGGAGATTTGGTTTACTTATCAGAAAATGTAGAAAAACATTTGGGTTTGACTCAAATTGATTTGATGGGTCAAAGCATATATGATTTCAGTCATCCCTGTGATCATAACGACATAAAAGATTTATTGGCGCTAAAAAATAATAACTACTCCTCTCATAACGATTTCGACGACAATCATATTCCAAACTCTTTTTTCGTACGCATGAAATGTACGCTCACTAATAAGGGACGAAATCTAAACCTAAAATCAGCCAATTATAAGGTTGTAACTGAATTAAGACTCAATCTCTAATATTTGATTTATTTATTAATTAATTGTTTTGATGATTAGGTAATCCATTGTAGTGGACATCTATTGAAAATAAGGGATCCAAACACAAACTCTAATGAGGCGATAGAGCCGTCAACTCAATTATATCGTTATTTCTTACTAGCGATTGGGGAACCAATAGAACATCCGCACAGTATTGATAAGCCTTTGGGCTTAAATGTATTTGTTAGCCGTCACTCTTTAGACATGAAGTACACACAAGTCGATGAAAGGTTTAATTTGAAAACAATCTTTCTATCATTATATATAAAACAACTTTATTTCTAAAATTGAATTTTATTGTTTATTAGAATTCAGAAAATACTTGGATTTAATCATAAGGAACTGACTGGAAAATCACTTTTCAATTTTTTCCACGCATTGGATTTGCCTGAATTGGAAAAATTTTTCAAAACTTGTAAGTCTTTAAATGTGTTATCATTAAATGATCGTAAAAATGTTGTGAATAGTGATGAGCGTATTCTACAGTTATATGAATCCAAAAATAAATTACTACTAAAACTTTTCAAACTTAATAATGAAACATAAGATACGCGGAATGAATTTGACTAAAATTGTGGCCTTGACCGCAAACTATAAGAAAAGGTTTTAAGTGGTGGCGATGACGACTTCTATGATGTTCGTGATTGTCACTCCAGTACTTTGGATATAATCCAGAATTTTTTTGTGCTACTATTTTGCTATTATTAATTCTCTCTTCCCATACAAACCATCTAAAGTTATTTCAAATTTGTTCGTTTACAATACTCTTCTCTCAAATACTTTTTTCAACTTTTCAATATTTTTTCGGATTAACTTTTTTTCTCTACTATTTCTTCCCTCTTAATAACATTCAATTTGAACTGTAATTAATTATTTAGTAGAATTATTTTATCAAATTATTCATTTTTTATATTTAAGAAATTAATGATTGAATCCATTTAACGTTTGAATTCTTATCTAAACTTTATCTTTCAATTTAGTTTCTAAGATATAATTGCGTTTAATGTTATAAATGTAGTGTTTGTGAGCTTTATCAGTTTGTTTCACTGAGAAGTCTGTGTTTGGCTATCATTGAAGTGTTTTTTAGTTTCTATCACTTATTAAATGGTTTAGTGTTCAAACGCCATGTGGTTGTCTTTTAAGTTAAGGAATTGATATTTCACTTCAAATTCAAGTCTAACTATATTTTATAGATTATTATTGAGTTTCGCATTGAGTTCTGGTATGTTTTCCATCGATTCCTTTACTATTTCCTGAACTTTATTTTACTTATTTATTTTTTGGGGGCTTTTTTGTTGCTGTTATTTTCATTGCTTCAATTCTAACTAAATACAAAATTTTATTATATTTAAAAATTAGTTTATTGTATGTAAAAGTTATTCGTACAGAGATTATGATTAGTGAAAGTCACGATGAAGTGGATATCACATGTCTCTCTAATTAGTTTTAATTGATTCTCTCATTGATAGTCTCTCACTGACAATGAGGTCAAATAATAATAATGTAAAGTCACACAAGTATAAGTTGCGATTGAATGCAAGTTTTTCCTATTTTTTTTAACTTAAATTCATTAAGTTTGCAGATGAGAGAAAGTGAGACAGCATTTGTAACTCAATTCTTACTCTAACTTTTCTTTTAGATTTGATTTTTGGCTCTAAATTACTTTCATCTCTATATTTAAGGTTTCTATTATTATCTTTTGTTGAATAGAATTATCATTAACTGAATCACTTTATGATATTTCATATTTGATTGATTTATTGTTATAAACATTTAGAACTCTATTTCCTACTTATATGTTATATTTTCTTTAATTATCTTTTTTATGTTCGTTCATAAACATAAAATAAATTAGTTGTTCTTGGGTTTGATATCTCGATTAAATGCTCCAAATTGATAGTCGAGTTTAATAATAATAATAATAATTTGGATTCAATTGCTTTTAAAAATATTGATATTGATTATTAAATTAAAAATATTTATTTGTATTTAACTTTCAGTGTTTGCGAAGGGTCAAAGCGAATCCGGATATTATAGATATTTGGCCAAATTTGGTGGACATGTTTGGCTTCAAACTCAAGCAACACTTATAACTGATAGCCATTCATCTCAACCACAATCTGTCGTTTGTGTAAATTATGTCATCAGGTGAGCAAAAATAATCAAATTTTTAATATATAATTCTAGAGCACATATGAATGTTTAAAAAGTTTAGTTTTAAAAAAATATTGAATTATAAGAACGTCATAAATATGAACATTAATACAATAGCATTATTCTAAGGCATGCATTCACTTATCGCATCTCTAATGCAGTTATGGTATGATTTAACGCTAAGTTTATAATTAGGCAAAAGTCCAAGGCTTATGTGCCTCTTGAAACGCATTCTTCAATTTAGTCTCTATTGAATAGTGAACTTCTTTAATAGACATACCTTTCATTATTTATATTATGAAAATGGTTTATTTTTTTTCCTATAAATCATTTAACTTTATTGATTGATTTAACAAAACGTTAACATTTTTATTAAATGATATATAAGTATAGGTATTGTATGAGAGTTTATGTATTGCAATAGTCATGATATTTAGTGCTGAGTTTTCAAAAAAATTGTTGATCAATAATCCGTCGTGTAATACGCGTGTAATAAAAAACTGGTTGTTAAGTAATTTTATTTTCATTTATTGTTTTGCAGTCGAATTGAAAATGAATGCGAAATAATATCTTCTGAACAATTTTCAAAAGAGGAAATTGTTGAAGAAATTGAATTTGAGAAAAACAATTACAGTGAAGAACAATTAAATTCACCGCAAACTTCATTTGTTTCGAGTACTAAAACAGTTTTTGCCCCGAAAACTGCTGATATGGAAAGTGGTTTCCTTGTATTTACTGATGACGCCGACGGAGTAACCATTCTTTCAGATGCTGAAGATTTGACTCATTTGGCTCCCGAAGCAGGAGATGTTTGTGTTCCTATTCCCGGACTCTTAATGCCAGGAATGGATGCTTTCAATGATGTCAACTTTTTTGATGAAATGTTTCTAAACCAAAACGTATGCAATCCTAACATCTTTTCCGAAGACGAAAAATTAAAACTGAATGACGAAAATTTACAGTTCAATTGCAACACAAATACTGACGATATGTTGAAAGATAAAGACGAAAGTGAATTACTTATCGGCAAAACTAATGATAACACACTCTATAGAAGTGTTACACAAAATTTTATAAAAAATTATCCAGTTTTCAGAGCTAATGATAACATCGAAGACTCGCCACTGCCTAACGATCCGTTTTTGTCATATAACGATGAAATATATACGAGTTCGCCATCAACTGATTCATCAGATCCTTATTCGAGTAAAAGTAATTCTCCGATCAATAATTCATCTCCAATACTGAGTCAGACAAGTAACTATTTCAGTAAATCTCCCGCTTGTGAAGAGGTATCAAAATTGAGTATTTGTGACAATGATTTTATTGACGACAAAGTATTGGAAATGCGCGCGCCTTTTATTCCTATTGATGAAGACTTTCCTCTACTGTTGAGTGATGACTTGCAAATGCCATATTCGAGTACAAATATCGACGAACTAATCAATTTCGATACTCTATCTCCTAATAAACCATTTAATTCTTCTGATCTAACTAAAAAGTCTTCATTAATCTTCGATAATGAACTCATTGGTCAGCAGTCGAGCAATTGTTTAGAAATGCTTCTCCAGTCGGACTCTTCGCTAAACTCTAAAAAGTTTAATTTTAATCAAACAACAAAACAAAATATAAATAATTCTGGAGTTAAGATCAACTTAAATGCCAATAATTCGATCCCATTTAGTAAAGTTCAATTGGTTTACAACAATATCAACCAAACGCCAATCGCTCGAAAGGGCAGTTCTATTGGCAAAAATCAGGCCAATGAATATATGATAAAAATCAATGCTATGGATAGTCCACAGTTTATGATGGACTCTAATAAGCAAAATAAGGGCCGATTTAGTGATAAAACAATTTGTACCCAACGTTTTGAAATCAATAAAAATGAATTCGTGAAGCCATCGAATTCTAATAAGAGACCCTTTCCCTCAGAACCACCCGACATATTGTACGGCATATGTCCGAATGATATATTGTTAAGTGAAAGATCATCAAAAGTTGCATCAAAACTATCACAAGTACAGAAACGAGTGAAATCTAATAATTCTGAAACCATTAATCGAGGTTTGTATTATCTCTAAATATACTTAAAAATAAAATTTAACTCTTTTTTAATCACTTATTCACAGGTAACAGTGTTCTCATGAATTTGCTCGTTAACGGCGAAGATCTAACTAATGGTTATTCAAAATACTCAAACATAGATAGAGTGAATCAATCATCAAATTACAATATAAATGAAAACATTTGCCAAAAGTTTTCAAATTCAAAAAAGAATTCAAAGCATTTTGTATATGAAGGACAAGATATACGTTGATAAAAATTAAGGAGTAATGGTTTAAAATTTGTTTGTGTTTAGGGTATCTCTGGTTTATCGCTAATATAATTACGATAAAGTATTTCATTCACATTTTTTTCAACATTCAATTATATAAACTTTAATTTCTTGCCTCTAAAGGCACTCGAAATAAAGTGTTTTGAAAATGTTTTTGATTCACACAAATGGCAAAAGAAATTACATGTGATGTCGTTCTGATGTTCAAAAATAATCTATTGCTCACTAAATGAGTTGAACTTAATTATAATATATTTGGATCACAGGTTAGAGCGACGGCTCTTTAAGAATTAGTCAATTTTTTAAAGATTAATTTGAGGAAAGTTTAATTTTGATGATTAGCAATATATTTAAATATATCTTAATATATCTAAATATTAATATATTTCAACATTTGTTGAATGGAATCCCGAATATATTAATCGATTGAACAGTTTTCACAATTTATATACAAAAAACAACTAAATTATTTAGTCATTTAAAAGCATTTCGATAGGTTTGGCACAAGTCTTGAGCCGAGGTTTGGCACAACTCTTGAGCCGAGGTTTAGCCACAACTCTTGAGCCCAACCTTCGTTTTAATCTTTGATTCTAAAACAAATTATCGTCAAGTGATTTGTTCTTATCGTCAATTGATTTGTTCTTAAAAAGAGCCCTTTATATCAAAAACCAATTCATCGATTATTAATTGTGGGACAATAAGTGATGTTAAAAAATAGTACAATTAATACACTATAAAGTTTTACAGTATATGCCTTACAATACTGTTGAACTTTTTTACTTTTCAATATATTCATAATTATTAATATTAATCTTTCATTTATTGTAAAGTTTAATGAGTTGAGCAATTGTTTAATTAGATAATGTTTTTATTTTCAATCCTTTTTTTCTCTCATTTATTGTAATTTAATTCATGTTTTCTGAGTTTACGCTTATTTTAATTATTGTAAAATCATTTAATTAGTTAATAAATAATTAATCGAAATTAAGTTCATTTCTGAAATTTGGTTTTAATTATTCATTATTAATACTTAAAATATATCTTATTTTTGTTTAATTTTCTGACTTATTTTCAATTTTATTTCTTATTCGATAAACTATTGGCAATGAAAAACAACTACCGATAATCACAAACTATAAGTATTTTTCAATTGTAAAAACTTTAACGATCACTTAAAGGGATTTGGAAAAAAATGGAAAAAAATGGAAAAAAAATTGTCTTCTTATTAAATTTGAGGACTTATTCAAATTAAGTAAATGACTAATACTTAATGTCACGACTCATTTAATAGACATAATATCACTTAAAAGTTAACGTTTCAATAACTCTAGGCTTTTACGCAAACAAAATAGGAAAAAATGTTCACTTTTAATATTTTGATTCATTTTTTTACTGTTAGCCTTCAAATAATTAGGTCTTAAAATCTGAATGAATTAATATTTTTGAACTAATTTTGTTTTTTTAGTTTGATTGTTGTTTCCTTTCTTTTATTATTCATGTGTCGAATACTCTTAAGCCTTAATGTCTTTCTAATAATGAGTGGAATTGAATTTAAATTAATCTGTTTTTAACTAGAATTAAATAAAGGAAATTCAAATGAACTTTATTTTCTCGATTGAACTTTAAGTTTTTAAAAATTATTTTATTCCCTCATTAGTAAAACTAACTCTCACTCTGAATGTACAGTAAAACTATAGTTGGGATAACTTTTTCGTTCGTGAGTTTTAAAATTTTTTATTCAAAGCTTCACATGAATTGTTTGCAATCATTTCATTCATTAATTTATAACTTAATCATAATTTTATTGATAAGTGATTTTACAAATGAAGAAAATTTCTCCGAAGACGTGGCCATTAATCAGATATCAACAAGTGAAGAGCTTATTAGAAGTGAAAAAGAATATTATGAAAAGCGAGGACTGCAATCAATTAGTTCACTGCGCCTTTTGGACCAAAGACTTAAAAGGGTTTACGGATCAAGTATTCAAATGAAACTTCATTTTTATCCCGTTTTGTGGAATATTAGTCGCAAATTTGTCAGAAATTTGATACGAGAGACTAAACAACATTTGAAAAATTTGGAGAAAATCAATTTCGAAAATAACTCAAAAAGTGATATCAATGAAGAAGTTTTAAATGAATGGCAGAAGCATCAGAAAAAAGTTGAAAATGCTATCATTGAAATAAATTCAGTTTTGGATGAGTTTTGTTTTAAGTTTGATGTAATCAACTGTTGAAATAATTTTGGATTAAAATTTAATATATTTGTATTCATAGGATTTGCACTTATTTTTCAGATTTTTTAATAGGGCTTTAAAAATATATCTAAAATATTGATTATTCTATTGATGAACTCTTTGTTTAATTAATTTTTATTAATTTTTCAAATCCATGCTCATGAGCGAGACAACAATGCGATCCCATTTTCTATCTTTTTTTTCTCTGTATTTAGTTTTGAAATATCTCTTATGAGAAATTGATTTTTGAAATAATTTTGTTTAAAGAAGTCTTAAACTCTTTATTTGATTAATTAGTTTAAAGTTTTATTCCTATGTCGACAGTCTTTGATCAAAACTTATAAATAATGGAAATCTATTATTTAGTTATCCTAATTATGGTCACTCTATTAGTTGTTGTATTGATAACCGCTATTTTTTGTCACTTGATTTGGAAAAATAATGCCTTTCGTTGGGATAAAAATAAAACACAAATCAAATCGAAGACAGAAAACAGCAAAAAAATCAAAGAGAAGACTAAAAGAATGAATGGAAACAAAATTGTAAATAAAAAAAAGAAATTAGGCGCAGAACCAGATTTTTTCAGAGTCGAGCCTTTCCAAAGTGATGAAGAATTAGTGAAACCAAATAAAGTTTCAAATATTGATGAAAGTAAAAAAGACGAGTTGAAAGTTTTATTCATATCAGATCCTGATTGAGATATTTTCTCATTTTCGCCGTTTAGCAAATCATTTGGACAAATATTCAATAATTTTCTTTCAATTCAATAACTGATTGTCAAAAAAAAATATATTAATTCACAAAATTTGATATATTCACAATTTATTTGTAATTTGTTATGAACTTCTTATCATAATTTAA
>JAQIWZ010000989.1:0-14306 GCA_034697245.1 Malaconothrus monodactylus
GTTTTTATTGAAGGCTCAATTAAAATAGAGTCCGGGATGACTCAGCCTTCTGTTAGTGAAGATATTTATTCATCAACATATTTAACTCAATCGAATAAACTGTCAGCAGTTTTCAACTTGAATTCTCCGAGTCGTGTAACAATAACTAGTGGTTTCATTTTACCCACTTATCAACCTTTTGCTGAAGAAAATGTTCAAAGTTCTGCTCAATTTACTGATCAGACCAGAGCAACTCCTGTGCTCGAAAAGATTCCAAGCAATCAAAATCCCGGATCGGAATCAATTCAAGTTGGTCTCAACACATTTTTTACAACTTACACATACTTTACGACTCATTTTAAGGACGGCTCAACTTTAATAGATAGCAGATATGACACTGTAACTAATGTGGAAACTCCTTCTGTTCAAAGTTTGACAGAATTAAATCCGACAACATTTTACACGAGATACACATTTTTCACAACAACTGTAAAGAATGGCCAAACTCTTGTCAGTAGTCATATAGAAACTTCTTCTAATGTAGTTTATGGAACAGTGAATAATTTCGAGCAATTGCTTCCAACAAAAGCTGCGACAACTTATTATACGACTTATACCTATTACACAACATTCAAAAAAGGAGATACAGAATTCGTAAAGAGTAGAGAAGAAATTGTTACTAATATTATGCAAAATACAGCTGGTGTTGAGAATTCAACTAAAAATGTTGATCTAGCAATTAAGTCATCAATCTCCCCGACTGCTACTCATTTAAAGACTCATACATTCTTAGCAACTTTAGTGAATAGCGGAAAAACAACAATAACTACGAGCAAAAGCATTGAGACCAATCCTATGATTAAGCCATCAAACAGTGAAGAATATATCCTAAAGCCAACGCTGACACATGAATTAAACTCTGACTTGACTACTTTGACATACTTCACAACTTATTTCAAAGACGGCAATCCTAGTGTTAAGAGTAGAACAATAGTTATAACTAAAACATTAGATGCAAACCAAATCTCTACAGAGTCGCCAAATTTGAATGAAGTTCCAATATTAGAGTCTAGTCAAAAGCCACACATATCATTAATAACTGATCCTCTCGAAGGATCATTATCTACATTGAATTTAGGAAAATTATTATCCGGTTTAGCCGTTCCGATAACACATTACACGACATTTACATACTTTACAACATTCTTTAAAGATGAAACATCAGCTATTATTTCACGCACAGAAGTCATATCAAATATAGTAACAGGAACTATAAATCTAGGATTCACTCAAAATTCATTGATCAATAAAACTTCCAGTAGTTCTGATAATACCTTCAAAACTAAAAGTTTAGACTTAAGTATTTCCAAACCAGAGGTAGAATCGGATCCATTGACTGCATTGGATGCAGAAAATTCTCCTGTAGTCATAACTCCGGTTACATTTTACACAACTTCAACCTATTTTACAACAATCCTTATACCCGGTCAAGGGTCGAGTATAGTCAGCAGCACTCAAATTCTTTCCAATGTTTTTCTTCCTGGACCGAGTGATGTGTTGCCTATGCCGGCAACCGATTATCACCGGATGTCACTCAATCCATCGCTGACCGAAAGACATGAGGCAAGAGTTGTTCATTCGACTATTGATGAAAGAGTTCATTCGACGCAAACTTCAACTAAAAATATTAGAGATGATGTTCCAGAAACTGTTTATACAACTTATACTTATTACACGACTAGATTTCCGAACGGAATTCCGGTCATCGATACAAGTTATGATACTTTTAGCAATATTATTACAAAAACAATAACAGTTCCTTTAACTGAAACAAGATATTTATCTGAAGTAAAATCAAACGAAGATCCAAACTATCGTACACTTCGAACTACTTATACCTACTTTACCACAAGATTTGCAAACGGAACGGCAATCGTCACTGAAAATAAGGAAACTTTTACTAATGTTGTACCGAATACTCTGTTGAGTACTGAAGAATCACATACTATCGATATCGCGCCCACACGATCACGAAAACCTATTGTAGTTACAAGAACTCGAACTGCCGGCAGTGGAGTTGCCCCGAGTATTACGGGTTCGAGACGCCCAGTCGTTATAGTGAGAAGACGTCCTGAAGAGGTGCCACGAAATATTCCGTTAAGAATTTCTGGACAGTTCAGAAGTGAAAACAGGGATAGAGAAGGAATAGAACCTCATTTGCGAATAAGACCACAACCAGTTGTTCACGATCATTATGACTTCTTCAACACATCCGATGAGACCGGAAGAAGATTTCCGAAAGTGAGTCCAACACCTGTCACATACTTCACGACTTACACCTATTTTACAACTGAGCTTTTAAATGGAAAGCCTGTAGTTCGGAGTAGAGAAGAACTCTATAGCACAATAATTACGGGAAAAATTTTGCCCACGCGAACCTATCCTTCCAGCGAAATAAGACACAAAAGAAGTGCATTTTACGAACAAAATTATTTCATTGAAAACTCAAAAAATGAAACTCCTGATCGCTCAATAAATGTCAACGAAGGCTTAGAGTTTGATAATCGAAGAAATGGCCACTACTTTATAAAGTTTAATGAAAGTTATGATAAAAATAATTTAAGAGAAATTTCATCAAATAATCCTCAAATATTAATTGACGAAACATTGGATAAGGAGTCAAATATACCAAATCAATTGAAATCGAAAACTCAAAACCCCTCAAAAATAGCCTTAAATGAGTCGAATCTTGAACTGCCGGCTGGAGTCATTTCAGAAAAAAGTCAAATCAAGTCAACAAATGGATTGCAAACTTTAGTAACGGAAATATACGGAACTTTCATTAACGGATTTTACGCCCAGTTCGCTATTACGAGAACAATAAATCCTTCCGATTCGACTCAAAATACGTTAGAGACTCAAAGTTTAATTCCTTCTTCAACACAACTGGTTATGCCTTCATTATCCCAATCAATCACAAGTCAAATAATGGAATCGATTTCTACTTTAGAAAATGTTGAAAACACAAGTGAATCAGGTTTTGAAGAAATATTGCCTTCTTCTTCACAAGAATCAATAGAGCCATCACTGATGTGGTTACCAATCGCTGACTTAACTGATTCTTTAGATAATAGAGAAAATACAATAACTTCAGATATTCAACCGATAGTACCCTCTTCTGTATCGTCTACGAAACCAATTATAGCATTAGATTCAGAGGATATATCTTCAACCGAAGAGGCGATACCGTCCTCTTCTTCAACTATATCGACGTTTTTGTTTAAAACTGGATTAATATCATCTGGAATTGAGACCGCAATAAATGAAAATAAGACAACTTTAATAACAAGTGAGATTTATGGTACGTATATTAATGGGGTTTACGCTCATTTGGCTAAATCGAGAACACAAGTTCTCTCTAATCCTCCATCTTTGATCACTTCACCCGAAACTGTTTTCTCTATTTTTACTTCTGCTGAAACTAACAATATTCTGATGCCATCGGTTGTGGTCTCTTTTAATAATCCTGATGTTAACCAAAGCGCTGCTCTGTTGCAAACGTCTGTTTATATGAATGAGAACATTGAGAACGTTCAAGAATCAAAGGATAGCGACATAACCAGCAAGACTTCTCAGGTATCTCCAGAAATTTCAACTAAAGTTCAAATTTTAACAATCGATGGAATCACTCGAACATTGAGTACAGATTTAAAGGACAATAAGACAACTATCTATACAACTGATATCATGACAACAAGTATTAACGGATCAGTTGCTCATATCGGTCAAGTGAGCTCTACTATTATAGAGCCGTGGACTTCACTGCCAGGTTTAGATTCTGCCATTACTTCTACTGAAACAATTAACGAGACAATAACACTGCACACCACAGAATTCTATACGACTGATATCAATGGATTTAAAGCATACTATTCCCGAAGCACTGCTAATGTGATCGGTCCTATCAATAAAACTCAAAGCTCTGAATTTACTAAAACTTCAAGTCTGCGTCCATTCATTCATTTTCCAACTCCTGTCAGATTTTTATTTTCTTCAAAAAATACTCCAACTTCAAGTCAAATCTTAACAATAACTGTCACAACAACAATAAATTCAGAGTCAACTGACTCTCCTATGAATACTATGAATAATATTCCCGACAATAAAGTTCGACCAGATTTTGACGCAGAATATTCTGATGAATATTATGACGAATCTGTAGAAATAGGTGAAGAACATACACCTAGAAGTCGACCGATCAGAGAAAAAGATTCTCAACCATTGATTGAATACGATTATGAAGAAACGGTTCAGCCATCGTCTGAAAAACCAAAGAAAGAAGAAAATTATATTCCATACAGGGGTAACATTAATAATAATCGACCCGCAGTTTCATTAATATCTCGAAATAACGCTCGACAAGCGCCAGTGTCGAGACAGGCCAGTGCATCAACGCCTCGGAGAGCATCTGGAGGAGGTTTTGGACAAAGAGTTGGTGCCACTCAAAGAAATCCTTTCATCAATTTTCACGCGCCTCAAGAGTCTCGTCAAGAATTTCCAATTGATGCTCAGCCGAGAGATACAGAACCTCCAGTGCAGAGCACTCCAAGACTTACCAGAAATAGAGTTATGTCAGTCGCACCTCGTATGAGACGTCCGGTCAGCAGAATTCCGACTATTGCTCCGACCCGAGCATACGATGATTATGAACAAACTTTTTCAGAAAATAGAAATAATAGGGATAACAGACAAGAAGACTCTCAACACGATCGAAATGATTCGAATGACAGAAATGGTAGAAACGATCGAAGACTTATTAATAATAATAGAGGAACTACGAGAAGAAGAACACTTCTTACGACGAGTACTACACCCGCTCCGAGAACTTACCCACTTATACCTAATAGAAAGAGAATAAATCGAAAATATAGCGGTAGGCCTCGATTTGTGGAATCAACTTCTACTAGAGATTATTTAGAAGAACCATCTGTAAGATCTCGATACGAGTATCATAACGGAGAGCGGAGAAGAAATGGACAAAGAGGAAGGGCTGCTAAAACGACTGTTCTTTTTCTCAACAAACCTTCGTCTTCAAGAACTACTGAAGAATTGAATTTCCCTTCGAGTAGTTTTCTAACAACTCCAGAATTGCCTAAAATTCCTTTAACTATAACATCAATTGTAACAACAGTCAAAACAATACCAATATTTCACGGCTTTAAGACATCTTACGCAACACTAACGACAACAACACTTAGTTCAAGTATAATACAAACAGATCAATACGAAACTACAGTAAACCCAACCGACGGATTAACAAAAACTGTGTTCACTCGAAGCAGTGATACAATAGAACCAACTAAAGTAACCGAAGTATTGGTTACAACAACAGCCATAAGTGAAGTAAAATTAATTCCAATTAGAATTGGATTTAGTACTCGAACAGAGACAGTGACCGACATAAAAACGTTCACAATGTTAACAACAATAGTAACATCAATAACAAATCCCACATCAAATCCTATTTACTTTCAAGGGCAACAATTGCCATATTTGCCGGGAGGTGCAGGTCTTCCTTATACACTTTTCACTACTACAAGTTCTTTTATAACAACTCAAACTCTATCCTCAACTACTGTATTATCTATATTATTACGCGATAAAACTATCTTAAGTACTCTTACACTCACTTCTCTAACTGAAACAACGATCACCACCACCCAAACCATCTCTGTTCCGGTTACACAACATGTTCCGTTTCCTATTCACCCGCATCCCATTACAACTTTGCTAACTCTATCTCTCACCGGTGATAGCGGGGATATAACAGAATTGGTTACAGAGGTGACTGTTCCTATTCAGCCTGTTTTTCATACAAAAGTTGAAAGGGATGTAAAGGCAACAAGCAGTGCAATAATGCAGCAAACTCTTGGGTCTAGTTATAGCTGTGTGCCAGTGGGCACTCCTGACTCTATTGATTACATTTCTGCCTCATTCAAAACAGTAGACCAAATCCTTCCACCAACTGATCCATTTTTTATTACAACCATTTTTAAAGGTCCAGAAACGGAGATATATCAGGCGAGCGCTTCCGTCATCAAAAAGGATAAAACTTTTTCACAACATAAGAAAAAAGTAGTTGAAGATAAATATACGACTTCTTTCAAGAAACGAAAATTACAACAGTTTGGAGATGAAAATTTTGGTTATGCTTTTGTGCCCAAACCTAAACCTATTCGATTGAGAGACTTTTCACGCTTTAATTTGCGCCATCAGTCACACAATCTTCAAGCGGATCAGAATGACCCCATTCCTGATTATGTCGAATTCGATAATCCTTCTAGATTTCAAGCTTTGCCGCAATCAGTTCCTGCACGAAATCCATTAAATGGAAGACAGCCTTCGTTCCAACGAATTCGCATTAATAAACCGCTGCCAACTCAATCATTACCTTTGATACCGCCGTCACAACCAGTGCCGTTGTCTTCGCAAAATGAACCAGCACCCATCAGATTTCAACGGGTCATAGGTTTGCAAAGAAGGCCAGACACTAATGCTGGCATTACTAATGCTCCGGTAAGAGTTGCACCTCAGGGAGGATTTAGAAGAGTTCCTGTTTTTAATAATCAAATTCCATCGTTGACTCCTTTGCAACCGAAACCTATCAGAGAAACAATACGACCACATCTAATAGAGGCAACTAATACAGAAATTCCGGCAGCGCTGGCATTAATATCGCCAACAGTTACGCCAGTGATTGACGATCAAAGACAAGCATTCAGAAGGGTTAGACCTATTCAAACACAACCATTGAATGTACAGAATGGTAGAAGAAATAAACCAAAAGTTAAAGTGTCGTCAAGATATCCGAATTCGACACCACTGCCCGCTTCTATTGTCGTGAGCTCTGTCGAAATTCCGTTTTTGCCAGTAAGTGATGTCATTGATATTCCTCGAAGAGGTCCGATAACAAGAAAGCCAACTATTGAAACTGAAGGCACAACTAACCCACCATTCATTACGAGTCCAGGGTTTACGACACCTGAATCAAAGAGAGAAACAACAACTGATCAGCCGAGAAGAGTGGTTAGAATTAGAAGACCCAATGGAACGGTCAATAATAATAGAAAACGAGTTAATCCGCCAAAAAATCCTTTTTCGAACGAATTGCAGGCAAGAGGTCCCGTTCCTGCTCGAGATGACGAGCCATCAAGAAATAATGTGGTCGATGGCGATGAAATATCATATAATACTGGATTTGGAACGCGACTCAATGATAATATGCAAATCGATAAATCTATTTCGTCGGCACATGAAATACAAACTCCAACCATTCCTTTAACTTATTTCACAACATTTACATATTTAACAACTGTAGTGAGAGGTCAACACACGGCTCATATAAGCAGGGAATCGATTACTTCCACTGTTGCTACAGAGGCTTTAGACAAAAGTATTGTAGATATTATTGAGAACAACGAAGGGTTTATTTCCCCGACGAGTGTCATAGATTTAGGAACTAAGACAAAGGGCGTCACCACTACTATTGTCAATTTGATGTCTAGAGTCAAAGTATTTAATGATGACTTATATAAAGTGATTCATTCATCTAAACCCTTAAAATTCGAGAAAACAGCCGAACAAAGCGAACCGAAACTAATCCAATCTATTACTGAAAAGCGTGAAACATTTGAAATTAAGCCAACATCCACTCAAATTCATGAGTTTTCTGGTTCAAAGTCTGCTCTTCAATATAAAATTGCTGATTTAGAGTCTGTACCAAAGAAACAATTCACTTACTTTACATACTATTACACACTTTATGACCAACAAAACACTAAATATAGCACAAGAGCAGAAGTTGTTTCTTCAGATGTGGCCTCAGATAGAAAACTAAATACTCTTAAATTGGGCAATACTATAAATTCTGATGGATTATTGAGCGTAGGTTCAGGACCTGAAACTATTCATCTCGGATCGAGAGAAATCGGAGGTTTGACAACTGAAGTCAACCTAGCTCTTAATACTTATATTAAATTTGACAGCATTAGTAATGCTGTAATAGAGCCCTCACCTACAAATTTACCTGATTTCTCGAGTCAATCAGTAACTCCTTCCTCAGAAAAAGTTATTGAACCAACACTTTTGAGCGGTTCGTTTTCAACTGTATCGACTTCTGACCAAATTTCAGTCGTATCTACTCCTAATATTCCAGTAGAAACTGAATTAAAACTTCAAAGTCATACCAGAAAACCAGTTAAAATATTAAGTTCTGCTGTAGTTATAAGAGATCCGTTAAGGTCTAAATTTGATGCCATTAATGGTAGACCTGGAGTTAGAGTAAGAGTTAGACCTGTAACTGATTCAAAGAATAGCATTCAAAGAACATCGTCAACAATCGATAGCATACGAAAATCGAGTAGTTCAGAACTCAATATAACTCCGACCTCAACATCAGTAGTTTTGGCGACTGAAAGCCCATCTTTGAGTGATGACAGAAGCAAAGAAACATTAAAACAGGTGACGCCGACTAAAAAGCGAATTGCAGTTACTCTGAGACGACCCTTTTCTGGAAATAATAGAATATCCACTCGAAAGCCAACACGTATTCAACTATCGACTAAACCCAGATTTGTTGTGGTCACAAGAACTGGAGCTTTTCCACCCATACAGTCAACGGCTAACAGACTAAAAATAAGTAGTCGAGTATTTAAATCGCCAGTTGTCAGCTTAGAAACAACTACTTCGCCATCTATTCAAGAAATAGAACCAACGCTTACTGTCAACGAATTCGGTCAAACAGTATCATTAGTCGTTACGACAGTGCCCGTCATTTTTGGTCTCGAAACAAGTTATAGAACTGTCACTTTGACATCTACTCTGGATTCAGAAGCTTCGAGTGCTACGACTCCTTTGTCATCGTCTGTTGTGACATACTTTGAGACAACAACACATACGGTTCCGTTTACTGTTGGCGAGCACACCATTTACACAACTGTCGAGGAAACCAATTCCAAAGTTATCACAGAATCTCTTGAAGCGGTTGATCCTTCAGATGCAGCGCGTGCTAATCGGTTCATGAAAGTGTCGAATGGCGTCACTCTAATAGTCGCCAGTAATGTAGCCACAGATCACTCATTGAGCACACCCTTCACATTACAGCCAACATTAGTGACGGGCGCAGCCGTTCATATGAGAGATGGCATAAAACCCGACCCCAAGAAGTCTTCGTCATCTCAATCATCTGCACTCATGTCTTCGTTAGGTTTGGCAACACTTTTTGATACGCGAACGCTTTACACGACATTCACTTATTTCACGACATTCTATACGGACGACACGTCTATTATTTCGAGCTCTGAGCAAACAGTGTCTAATGTGGTGACCATTCCCTACACACATATAGTCCCGACTTCATCATTGAGTGAAACGGCATCTCCTGTTGTTGTGGTCGAAACAACAGAACGTTTGCGCACAAGTACTGTATATTCAACTTATACTTATTTCGCCACTTTATTCAATGGCAGTTCTTCGACAATAACTCCATTAGAAGAAATAAAATCAGAACTTTTCACAGTACGAGAGCCCATAACTGTTACGCGAACAATAATACCGACGGCCACTGAATCAAGCGATGATCCGACTCTATTCACCAGAACTTACTTTACAACATATACTAATTTGATTACTTTCTTCCACAACAATAAAGCCATTACGTCAACAATCGAAGAAACAGTTAGCAGTGAAGTTGTCTTCACAGCTCCGCACACGACCTCTTCATCGACGTCGTCATCATCTTTGATAAGACCGACAGCAATAATGCATTCGCCAGTATTGTCCACGAGAAGCACTTACACCACTTTAACTCATTTCATAACATTATTCAGTGGAAGTCAAACTATCCTCTCTTCTATTGAAGAAATAAGTCCTACAGTTGTCACTGAAATATCTGGACAAACGATTGATCCCATGACCACTGATATCGGACCAAATATACGATTCACACAGCCTTCACAAAGTATTTCCAAACAATCTAAAGATCTATTTTCAGCACTGGTTCCCAGCATTAGTACTCTTTTCACAACTCATACATATTTCACAACTCTATTCAGTGGCACGACTTCTACTATTATAAGTCGTAAACAGACGTCGTCTTCATTGGTCACACTATATGTTCCGCATTCTATTGCCACTCAATCAACAATAAGCCCCTCGTCTTCAAAAACATATTTCTATTCCGATCCAATCGATTCCTCAGAATTTCCATATTCTGAATCAGATTATGATAGCAGTCAGGCCACAACTCCACATATTATTGAGCCCACTCCTTCCTTAGAAGGTTCAGGTGATATGCAAGTAATAACTGCCGTTTCAGCTAATGTTGAGACTCAAATCGGTTCAAAAGCCAGTTCTAGCAGTAGAGCAATTCAGCCCTCTTTGCGCATTGACAGCAGTAGGTATGATGTCTTGGACTCGAGAATTATCTCTAAGGTTTTCGAAGATCTTCAAAGTTCCGAAGGTTTGACAGAAGAACAATTGTCATCAGTGGTCGCAGAAGTTGGCGGTTCGACGACAATCATTGACGGCTCGACAATTGTTTTCTTTACAAACTTTATTTTGCCCTCGAATACAAACGATGATACGATGTCAACTGAAAATAATAATGTCGCTAAAGGACCGGCTGGAGATTTAGTTAGCTCTCTATTAAATCACGCGGATATGTCTTTATTGAATGATTTACTTCAGTCTCGAATATCTTCCGTGAGAAGCACTGCTTCACCCGTTTATATATCTCCACACTTGGCCTCACAATCGGGATCCGAAACCAGTGCTATCAAACCCGGATCTGTTATCGAATTAAGTGACTTATTAGATGGCGCGAACTTAGCCGGAAATATCGGCGAAGCCATCAAAGATATCGTTCATATTCTCGCGAAGGCGCCCAAAACGAAAAATACAACAACCACTTCACAAGAGAATGTTGACAGAATCAGTCCTTCCAAAGAATTACCGCCTCGAGAAGGAATAGCAGTCAGTAATTCTCAAGATCCGGTTTATATACCTCTCGGAGCAGTTCATAAGCCAAGTGTTTCCGATCCAGACAAGAAGGAACACAATACCAAACAAATCGACAACAAGAATACAAGAAGAACTCAAATAATTCCTTCGGCTACGATAGGAGTGGACTCAAAAACTTCTGTGAATCCCTTAACACATAATTTCGGTGACATTCGCATTGAGTCATCGATTGAAACGTCACAAAGAGTTTCGCATTTGCCTAATTTAGAGAGTCAAAGGCCTACACCTATTCTAACATCAGGAAAAGTAATTCACTCATCGCATTTGCCGAGGACAGCGATAAGTCGAGTGACATCAGGAGTTACCACTATATTTTTCACAAACACAGCTCAAAAACCTTCGCAAATGCCGTCTTTTGTTGACTCAAATACAAAAATTGAATCGACTAAATATGTGACAAGTGTTGAGAGCACTACAAGAACACTAACTTTGACAACAACTAAGGTTTGTCTCAATCAATTTTTATAGTTAAATATAAATTTTCTAAAAATCTAATCAATTTTAGGTTTACTACACTCGAGACTCTCCTCTCACTATTACATCAGTTCTCACGACAACAATTCCTCCGCGAACTTTTGTATCAACTATTATAGGATCGAGAACTATATTGGGCACCGCCGGAGATTCCCAAACAGAAGCAGTACATCCGACACAAGTACTAAAAGGAGATCTTTCAACAACAGTCACGACAACGACTTTAGTTTTCAATTCAATAACAACAACAGTTGTTCGAACATTAGTTGTTCCGACAGCCACTAAATCCTTAACAGTGACTGAAACTAAAAATCCATTCCAAAGACCTTCTCGAAAGCCAGGTCAGGGCCCCTTCAGACCTCCGACCAGAGCACCAGAAGCCCCGCAGACCTTTAAAACCTCACCTCCTCGACCGAGAGTGCCATATAAGCCTCCACCACCGACTCAACCGCCAGTAGTGAGCAGAGGAGCAGGTGTTTCAACGGCTGCTAAGAAAACAACAGTTCCGACTACTCATAAACCGACTACTCGCCCGAGTATTATCGATAACGATCAGTGTAAGCCTGGCTGTAATGCGGCCAATAAAGAAATTTGCAAAGAAATTGATGGAAAGTATAAATGTGACTGTAGGCAAGGCTTCATTAGAAGAAATGATGATATCGTATGTCAGGGTATGTGTCTTTAAATAGTGAAAATCAATTTTAATTTTCTCATAAATGTTATGAATTTTTTTCTAGAATTGCAAAATTATGTTGTGGTCGTTCGAGTTATGAAAGTGGGCGAATCCGAAGTGACCTGGTTTTCAGAATTTTCAAATAACAGCTCCAATGAATACCAGAGTTTAGCGAAAATGGCTAAAATTCAAGTGGACAACGCTTATATGTCAACAGATGTTAAGGAAAGTTATGTCGGAGCAGATGTTCTAAGTATTGATAAAGTGAATGATGGCGGAAATGGAGTTTTTGTTAATTTAACCGTTCACTTAACTAAGAGAAATGATTTGGACGAAGATCTCTTACGCGAAGAATTAATTAAAACATTTGAACAACATTCTGAAGCTTTACCGAATCCGCAATACATATCAGCGGATGTCGAAGATGTCATTGATTTTGACGAATGTAGTTCTGAACAATATAATGATTGTGCCGCATCTGCGCGTTGTATTAACGAACCCGGAACTTATAGATGTGAATGCCTTAATGGATATCCAGATTTGGACCTATCATTCCCCGGAAGAGTGTGTGCATCAGAAATCAAAGGCTGTGAGTTTTGTCACGGAAGAGGCGATTGTGTCAGAGATGAATCTGGACAACAAAATACTTGTAGATGTTATCGAATGTATTTGGGACGAAGATGTGAAATAAATGGTCTTTGTAAGTGACGAGTCACTCATTATATCTACACTATTCTAAGTCTAATTCAGTACAAAATTACAAAATATTTATTTAGTTCTCTCATGTTATTGAAGTAGACTTTTCAAAACTCTTTATCTTCTACTTGAAAGAAAAATATCGCTGATAAGTGAATAAAACATTCATTATTATGCGGAGCATATCCATAAGAAACAGCTATAATATAGATTCAGTTTTTCTCAATTTAAGAAAATCTAATTTTATGAATGATATACTATTGTAGTAAAAATTCCTAAAAGTGATAAAGTAATAAATATACGAATGAATGGGTTTAAGCTTTGAAAGAGGTATTACTTACTGGATAAAAAAAGATAAAAAGTGTGGGCGAAACTGCAGTCATTAGGTTTATGTATTTATTTTTTCATTTTTAAAAGACAAAGTACAGGATATTTGCTAAATATAAAGTAAAATCATTTTACAAATACCTATAACTTCAAAATCAATAAGTTTGAAGTTTGGAAAATTCAAATGTTCGCCCGAATAACCCATTCAATTATCTTTTATGAATGCGAAAATCAATATAAGTTTTATTTATCCAAATTTTTTTTGACAGTATTGGCGACACTACTTCCAATCGCTGCTATTCTATGCATAATATCGATTTGTTGTATTGTTTACTGTTGCCGAAAGTGGAGGAAACGCACAATTTCTAAAGGGTTCAGAAACCTTTCATCGTTCGGGCCAACAGTAATCGGAGGAACATTAGACCGAAAAGCTATGTTGGAAACATCGAGTGAAAGCAGTGACCACATGAGACCTCATGTTTACGACGGTCCAGGAATATTACCGGTAAGTTAAAAAATAAAACAAAATTGAAATGAAACAAGTATAAAACCAGTATTTAAATGACAACAGAGTGATCCGACTGGTAGTGTTCGAAGAAGAGAAAGCGAACCGAGTTTAGACCGAAGTATGGGTTCTGTTGGCGGAGCATTTAACAGTTTGCCTCCGCAGATAGTCATACCACGTGCGCGGCATTCGTCTCAACAGGTAAACTATGCCATCCATCGTGGGCAAGTCTATATGTGGTGATAACTGTTCCCAAACATTATTATCACAAGTGGCCAACAATTATTATTTGCTCAGAACATTTGTAAATAACATAATTATTATTAATTACTGTATTTCATTGAGCTTTTAAGTGTTTGGCCCTTAAAGTTGGTCTTCACCGACTCAGTGCCACATAAACAGCAGTAATGCTTCTTTTTAAATAACTTTGTAATCAATTTTCTCATGTTTTCATTGAATAAAAAATTCTTGTTTTAAATGTTTGGTTTGGGCTCTTTTTCTAAAGCTTTTGGTTTAAAGAAAAGGTGATTTCTTGACATGAAATATGTTTTGTGTTTGAGTTTATGTTTGAGT
>JAQIWZ010000990.1:0-14294 GCA_034697245.1 Malaconothrus monodactylus
ACTAAACTCAAATAAGAGCTCAGATTATATTATTTTTTGGGTTTACAGTTCTTTAAAAAAGTTAAAATATACTTTAATTCGTTAAATATTATCAAATATTGAATTAATTTCTTATATCTAGTCATTTAAGACTTTGTTGTGCATTAAAGAAAAATTTTCTAAATTGTCGAGAGTTGGTTTCGAGACTCAAGAGTTTCAACTCTTCAGAAATACTTACCTCTAATCCAAATCATGATTTTTTCTGTTGATTATACTGTTGTCAACTGATTGTATATTGTATTTAATAGTATTTAATAATGAAATAGATTTTTATACATAAAAATCATACGATTTCTCGCAATAAAATTTTGATTTATTACTGACTGATGTTTTTTTCAGCTCAAACATAAGGGGATAAACAGTATTGGGCTTAATATCCATTACAAGGAAAACCAATAACATTATCACAACAGGAGAGAAATTAATATTAAATACTTTTCATCATTCATTTTTTCTAAATCTTTAATTTATTCCGAGCTATGAGTAGAAAAAAGAAGTTGAGAAAAAAAATCATAAGAAAAGTGATTGAAAATTGCTTTTTAAATACATTTCTTAACTCAAAAAAATAACATTAAAATTGCAAATAATTTTCGACATAATTTAACATTAGGTCAAAAGAATTTTTTTATACGCTTTTTATTATTAATGAATTTATTTTTCAAGCGAAAAATCAAACGATTCGTTGAAAGCATTGTATTATTTATTGTGTATTGAAATAAATTAAGAGAAATGAAAACTTCATTTTTAATTCATAAAAGAAATAAATTTTTATTTAATTTTTTTCGTTTCGCTTATCATCACATAAGTTATAAAATATGTTTTTCTTTTCATAATATATTTCTTTAGTTAAAGATAGTAATAATAATAATGGCTTTGAATTAAGTTTTAGTTCAATTTTTTTTATCAGCGAAAAAGCGAAATTTTTTCCAAAAAAAATTAGAAAAATTACATATTTCTCAATAATAACTATAGATTTTTATACAAAGTTTTTATAATAATAATAGTAATAATCATTAATTATATGGCAATAGATTTGTTTTTTATGAGCAAATTATGTGATGTTTTATAGCATTTTTATTTTCTTATGAAAACTGTAATAATAAATGTATTAATAATGAGAACAAATAAAAAGTTATTTTGAATTTTTTGCATAAAGTGTTTCGTTAATGACATCAAAAAACAAAATTATTTCTATTAATTAATAATTATTGTAATGAATGAGAGACTAGGAATTCAAATATCAATTAATTATTTGAAATCTTTTAAACAAATATTTTAAAAGTTAGAAAAAAACTTTTATTTTGATTAAAACAAAAGTCGGTTCAAAATAGATATCAAACTTTTAATCTCTTAATAAACTTATTCTCAAAAAAGTTTATTTAAATAATTGTTTATTTTTAGAGAAATAAAACTTCACTTTTATATTGATAGACAGAAAAAAAAGTTGACAAAAGTGTACAAAATATTAGTCAAAGTATTTGAAAACATAATTAAGTGTTTTTTATCTCAATCTATGGCTTAAATATAAATAATTAAAAATAAATTAATACATAATAAGCATAAAGTTTTCGCTAATAATAAAACACAAAAAAAGTTAATGGATTTTTTTCTCTCTCTATCAAAACATTTTTCAAACGAGAGAAAAAAAGATTTCATAAACTTTTCTCAAACTCTGTTTGTTTTCCTCATTTGCGCAAAAAAAATCAAGTGAAGAATAATAATAATAATTGGCATTACTCTTAACATGAACTGTATTTTCATTTATTTATTATTATAATAATAATTATCAAATTCAATGATGCCTTCAAGAGGTCTTCTCAAGGCTTTCGAAAACTATATTTTTATATTCTCTTTTATTTTGAAACTCGAGAGAGAGAGAGAATAGAGAGAAAAAGTTTAGATAAATAAATGAGAAAATTATTGCTTAATAAAAAGGGTGTCAAGAAAACAGTATAAGTGAAGAAAACTTGAGCTATAATTTCGAAACTTTTTTTAAAAGTTTTTTTGTCTTTAAGCGTTAGAGAAGAGAAAAAAAACTTGTTTTTCAAATACTGTAAGAGAAGAAAAGTTTTTGAAATTTTTCGAAACTGCGAATTATGTGTTAAACCAATAAATACCGCAAACAATTAGCTATTAATTCAAGTATTTAGCGAATATTCAACTATTAAATAGGATTTTTTCAGCTCTTTTGAGGTTTTGACAGTTCTTTATTAGAAATAATAAGTGAGAGAAAAGTATTATTTTTCACAAGACTTTCTGGTTTTGCCCTAAATATTAAATTTCGTTTTGAAATTAGATTTTTATTGAGAGAAAAATTTTAAAAATTGAAAAAAACTATTCTCTTTTTCATTCATTTTGATTGCCAGCAAATGAGGACAACATTGAAAACAATACTGAAGTTTAGCTTAAAGTTGAAAATTAAGTGAGACTTTGAAGTGTACGAGAAGTTTGTGTTTAATTTATAGCAAAAATTAAGTCCACATTAAATATTAGGCTATTTTTCATTACATCTAAATCTAATTTTTTGCGTTTAGAAAAATTTTTTCGCACAGAAATTACATCGAGAATAAAATTTTTGCATAACTTTTCAAATTATAACTAATTTATCACTTCTTTTGTGTTTCAATTTTTTCTCAATCTTAAGAAAATATTTTTCAAAACCAAAAGAATCAAAATTTTTAAGTAAAAATAACAACGAATTTATTGGTGGGTTAGAAATGAAATAAAATAAAACTTTTAAACAAAAAAAGTTATTTTCAAACTTCAAAATATTTATTTATAGACCAAAAAAATTTCTCTTAACTCATAAAACAAATAATCAATAAATCAAATAAAACAAAAAATTAAACATAAAAATAAAAATTTAATGAAACTTAAAAAATGAAAGAAAAAAATGATTATCAGATCACTTATCGATTGTTTCCTTAACTAAAAAATAGAAATTTTTACTTAATTTTTACTAAAGTTTTATACAATAAGTCTTAAGAAATTTGTGTTTTTTGAATGAAAGGCCTTTTGATTCCTTTTAGACTTTAAATTCTTATTAAAATTATTGGATTTTTTATACATAAAAAATATATACTTTTTATATATTTATTCATTACTGCATAGACTCTATATATAAGACTATCACTCGATTATCAATACTTTTTCTTATAATTAGAAAAATAATTATTAGAAAAAAAGTTTTTATAATTAGTTTTTAAAAACTTTTTACTTCTTATCAAACAATTTATTCCCAAAATTGCATTACTTTTCAATGTTTTTAGAAAATAATCTTTAAAATTGAAGTAAAAACTAATCGAGAAATTAATTTTTAGGCACTTTTTTCGTATGAAAATTATAGAAAAAGTGGAAATTATTTCTTCGATTAGTTTTGAAATTCGCTTTGCTTTTCAAATGAATTCATTTTTTTTCAATAATAATCTCAATTAAACTCCGGTTTTATCCAAAACTAATATCTCAGAAAAGAAGAAAAAAAATCTATAAATAAATACTAAATGTCTTTTTTCTCTTCAAAACTCATATCACAAGCGATTCAACAAAACATGACTTCAAAGCAAAGTTAAGATTACTTTCAATTTTAAAGTTTTATATTTTCTGTTTCTCAAAATCCAATAATAAAATAAAATCCTCAACAAAAATAAACCCGAAAAGTCATATTTACTGAAATTCAGAGAAAAAACAAAAAAAAAATCTCTTCAAATAATTTATAACCAGATCTTTAAATGTATTCAAAACAGAAAAAACATTTATTATTAATTAGTCATAAGTGAAAGAATCGAAAAAATTATATGCATTTGAATGACTTCTTTAATGAATAGCGAGAGAAAAAAGTAATGAATACTTAAAGCGCTATAACTATTAAAAAAACTGCATTTAAAAAAATTAGGTCCGATAACTCTCGCCCGGACCTACTGAGGCGGCAATAGCTGACAACCGCACTTGACGTGATCCATGACCTGTTGCTTAAGAGAGCAGACCTGATCTCTAAGTTTATTGACAACAACCGATAGTTCGCTATTCTCTCCTTTCAAACCTTTGACTTTATCTTCGAGTCGCGAAATTCGCTCTAATTTTCTTCGCCTACACTTCGAAGCGGCGATTCTATTGCGTAGTCGTTTGCGCTCTAATTTGATCCGTTCCTGATCTGCCATATCTATGGGCGCCATATGTTGTTGTTGTTGCTGTTGTGGTGATAGCGGAGGCGTTAAGCCCGATGTGGTGATTGTTGTTGTTGTTGAAGAGAGTGACGGATGGGTTGAGGGGTTTTGCATTGGCTCCACTTTTATAGTCATCGGATATATTGCTGTTGAACAAAAAAATTTTCATTTTTTAGAGTTTTAGCCGAAAATTAAATCAATTTTTTTTAAAGATATGCAAAAATGAGATTTAAATAAGAATTGGTTTCAAATATATTTTGACTTTTTTTTGAAAATTTGCCAAAATTTTTGGGTAAAACTTAAGAATTGAAGAGTTTATCAAAGAGGAAATAAAGTTAAGTCATTATTAGATTTTTTAAAATCACAATTTTATTTATTTTTAAAAATTAGAGATTTTTTTCAATCAAAATTTAACTAAAAACTGAAGAATTGATTAAAAATTTTTGAGTTGTTGTCATTTAAGAGTTAATAGATTTTGATTTTATCATAAGTTCTAAAACAAACATAAGTTTTAGCACTAAATATTTGATAATAAAACTGGAAATCAGTTGAATTACTGTTTGAATTGAAACTCTTTTATTGAGAAAATAATGGAAAAATACAAACACAAAGATTTTGATTCAAACGCTAATCATTTCTCTCATTCAAACTCAATATAAGTTTAAAAATCGTGTCAAATATTTTTTCAAAAAATAAAAATAAAAAAATATTTAACAAAACAAAATAATTTTCTCACAATTTCTAACTATCTTTCTGTCAGTCATTTCCGCATAAAATCTAAGGAAAAAACATATCAAACGAGTCTTATTCCTTAAGCAAACCTTTCGTTTAGATAGAAATCTAATATAAAACTAAAACAAGTGTTGAGTTGTATCTAATTTTTAGGTTAACTTTTTTTCTCTTTCCTTAGACTTTGATATCAAAAGTTATGATAAAATTTAATACAAGAAACGGTATGACTCATAAAAAAAGTATTGCATTAAAGAGTGAAATATGACCGGAAAGTGGAATTCCCAGAACTCTTTAACGCTATAAATAAATTACTTATTGATCGAAACCTAAAGTGAATTCACGAAAAGCTATAGAAATAAAAAATAAAAAATATTTTTTCGTTCATTTATTTTTTCTGAATTCAATTAAAACTAATGATTAATTGGAAAAAAGTTTTAAAAAAAGGTTAAGTTTTAGAAAATTTTTCTCTCGAAAAAAAAGTTTTTGAACTTGAATTAAAAAAAAAATTTTCTTTTCATAAGCGCTCAAAACTATAAAACGAATGAAATACCAATCAATTTTCAAGTGTTTTCACGATTAAAATAACAATAAACAAGGAGTAAAAACATCTGCTTTTTATAGTAAACAATTTTTAATAACGTTAAGAATTGAAACGTAAACCAAATTCTGCTTATGTTTCAAAAGCGGAAAAATTTAAAGAAAACTATAACTAAATGAAGACTAAAATTGAAGGTTAAAAAAAGTATAAATCCGTGAAATGTGATAATAAATTAAAGTTTTTTTCTGAAGCGATGAAAATAAAGAGTTTAATTAATAATTCATTTTCTGTTTTGAAAAAAAGAATTTTCAACTTTTTTTTGTAGAGATTTTTGAGAGAGTTTTGTGACTTTAAAAGTAATGAGTAGAAAGAAAATATATCTATTTCACGAGAAAAATAGGACAAAAGTAAAGCTAACAATGAATTAATGAAAACAAATTTTGACAGAAATTCTTAAATAATTCAAACCATAGAATAAATACAATTAAAGCGAAAAATTGTGATTAAAAAAAAGGGACAAAAACTAATGCATTGAATGAATTGAGAAAAAAAAATTACTTCATATTTCGAGAGAAAGTCTGTACAAAAGAAAAAAACTAAACCATAGAATAAAACAGATTTGAAACCAAAAAAAATGAATTTTCATAAAAAATTGGGACAAAAAACTGGACCAATGATTAGACAAAAAAATATTGAAAAAACAATACAAACCATTATTATTAACCGCCGCTGAATACGGAGGCAATACTGAAGAAGAATTAATAATAACTTCTCCGCCGTTACTATTATTTAAGTTGACGTATTGTTCGGGCGCCGGAATACTGGGCATTAGAAACTTATTGGACGCGAATGTGGTCACAGTTGTTGTCGCCGTCGGCACTGAATTCGGTATTAATTGAGAAAAATTGTTATTAGAATTATTATTACTATTATTATAACCATTACTGCCGTTAACTTTATTAATACTATTATTATTATTATTACTTGAATTGTGTTCAGCTATTGTTAAATCAGATGATGAATCACTTGATAACTGATGGCTATTATTGTTATTGTTATTAATTAATTGATTGTTATTTTGTTGATGACTATTGTTGTGATGATTATTAATGTTGTTGTTATTGTTTTGTTGGTTCGGGTTTTGGCGATCGTTATAACCATTTGTTTGATGCAATTGATTGAGTGCTTCGACAAAACCTCTGGCGTATTGTTCCTGTTCTTCAGTGACTTCTGTTTCTTCTGATTTCAAGAAATAATGAGGCAGTAGTCCAGGAGTAGGGGTTGTGGTCACTAAACCGTTCTGTGCGATTATCATACGTTCCAATTCGGGTGAACCCAATTTCAACATTTTTAGGTCTTTTTTGGGGAAAAAAATTGAGAAATTTATTAATCATTTTGAATAAAAAATAAACAAAATTTAGAAAAATTTTTATAATGACTAAAAATATAATTTCTAAAAGTATTAAAAGTTTTTTCTATCCTTTTGTTTTTAAAAAAAAATATTTTGGAAAAGTTTTTTGAGTTTTTTAAAAGTATTAAAACTCTTTTTTTTAATTCACTATAAGTTATATTTAAATATTTTTTATTAATTTTATTATTAACTAAACTATACTTTGAATTAGTTTCAAAAATATTTTGTGATAAAATTTTTTACTTTTTAGCTAAAAATTGAGAGAAAAACAGTTTTTTGATCTAATACTCAAACTATTTCGAAATCAAAATATTTTCGTTATCAAAAAATTTATTTACTGATGAAATCTAAAAACAAAATATGAAATCAAACGGTGAAAAAAAGTTCAAAATTAAATAATTTTTTAATGAAAACTTTAACTCAATTAAACTTCGATTAAATTCCGAGCGAAAAACTTTTTAAAATTCAAAAATTAAAACAAAATGAAAAGAGAAAAAAATTCGATCAATAAATAAAGTGAAAAATATTTCGAAATAAATGCCAAAAAACTAATCCTAAATCTCTTTTTCATATACACTATAGAAATATTTTTCAACTGATAATAAAAGATAAGTAGAAAATATTTTTTAGTTGCTATCGATTTGTCTTTTATTTCTTTTATCGCAAATAATTGACTGGTATTTAAGCGCAGAAAAAAAGTAAATCATATTTTTCTCGCGATATCTAATCGTAAATAAAACGACTTTTTTTAGATATCAATTGAACGTAAATTCGATTATCAGAAAATCCGGTTTAAAGGTTTTGAACATAACTTTTATTCTCTATTCTCTTTGATTAACAAATATTTCATCAAAAAAAATTAATATTTTTCTCTACTTTCTCTCAGTATTTGCGCAAAAAATTTCAAGTCTTAACTTTTAGGATAAACAAATTTATTTTTAAAGTTGTTTTTTTTTGTAACGACTTTTGACATTAAATTTTAAGTATTTCTTTCGTCAATAGAAAAAAGTTTTGAAGGATTGAATAGAAAATGAAAAACTTTTTTTTAAGAGAGATTTCGAGAAAAATGGGACAAAAAACTAAACGCTTTAACGAATTGAAGTCTTTGATGGCTTTTAAAGTAATTTCAAAAGGCCTTCAATTATGCTGTCCTTGAATTGAGAAATAAGAGAAAAAACTATTGTTTTAAATCAGATAAAAGTTAACTTAAACTCAATTTTTAAAGCCTCTTAAAAATCGTTCACAAATAAAAAGGTTTTGAACAGAAATAAAAAGTGAGAAAAAAGTAATAAAACTATAAAAACTATTACTATTTATAGCGAAGAAAATAAATTAATACTCAATAATAAATACAATGCCTAAGAATTTGCTAAAAATAAAAACTTTTGTTATTGTTTTAAATTCCGATTGAATTAAGTTTTAGTACTTTTTTTGAAAAGTGAAGAAATATTTGAAACTTTTTTATGGATTGACAGAAATTTTCAAACTTTTTGAAAAATTTTATTCAAATAATTAAGGACTTGAAAACTTTAATGAATGCAAAGTTTTAGTGACTTTTAAACAGAAAAACTATTGCTTTTAATGCGAGCTAAATATCGATAACTTTTAATTAGTTTCAGAAATGACCCAAAAATTGATTAATTAATAAATAGACCGAAAAAAGCCTTTAATTTATGCAAAAATAATAATTACAAAAACTACTTAAAACTCGAGTTTAAAAACTTTCAATACTTTTAGAAATGAACCGAAAATTAGAGAAATTATCGAAAAAATTGTTTTCAATTTATATAAAATTATAGAAAGTATTGAAAGACTTTTAATTAAACCCAAAAAAAAGTATTTCAAAACTCAAGACGAAAAAACTTTTAATACTTTTTTAGAAATGCGCCAAAAAATTGAACAAAAGATTCAAAAAAAATTATTCAAAAAATTAAAATATTTCTCAAAAAAAATAATTAAACATCAAGTAAAATAATAGAAGTTTTAATAAGACTTTAAATAAAACCCAAAAAACTGTTTCAAAACTCGAGTCGAAAAACTTTTAGTGCTTTTAGAAATGCGACAAAAATTGCGCAAAAAATGAAAAATTGATTAAAAAAAGATGAATTAATTAATAGAATTTTTGAATACCGGGCGACTCAAGAATACAAGTCTTCATAAATTTAATTTTTTTATTGGGATTTGTGGGCGAATTAAAATCCAAAGTCATATTGCGTTTCAATAACTTCATGTCTTCTCGAGACCTGTCTTCGTATAGACTGTCCATCATTTTCACTGTTATTAACAAAACACAAACAAAAGGGACCAAAAGTTCGGTTCAATAAAGAAAAGTTTTTTCAATCAGTGGTCAAAACGACACGTTTTTTGACTTAAAAAAAATAATTTTTTTTGAATTCAAATCACAATTGAATTAAATTTTTTTCACTCAAAATATTAATCAATTTTTTAGTCGATTATAAAAATATATAAATAATTATTATTTATTTAAAAATAAACTTTAAGTCTATTTATATTTTATTAATTAATTAATTATTTTGTGTTGTTTTTTAATATAAACAGTATTTGAAACACTATTTGTTATACGTTTTGTAAAACGTATTGCAAACCGTTTGAAAGCCAACTATAAGAATGAAATGGAAGACAAACGCACACAATATTGATATAACTATTGATGACTCATCTGTTTTTGTCTCTCAGCGCAGACTCTTTAGGTGTACGGGAATTAGAATGATATCACCTCTAAAGCTTATGATTGGCTGAAATTTTGCGCTCACAGTCATAACGCCTACGTCTATGCTAAGTTTGAAAAAACAAAAACACTTTAAACAAAACTAACAATTCGGTACTTTTTCATGCACAGTTTCTATGAATTTATACAATAAATTTACTTATAAATAGTATCAAATTTTAAAATGTTGTTAAGTGGTTATTATCAGATTATATCTTATTTTCTTTCGTAGCCTTTTATTACACAATATTCAGACTTTATCCCAGTAAATACACTGAATATTGCTCCTAATAAACAACTTGAAAAATAATAATCTTCGAAAACAAACGTCAAAAAAAATTTCCACAAAAACATTTCATTAAATATTTCCGCGAAAATAAATTTGTTTTCAATGAACCAAAAGTTTAATAAACGTAAAGATAATTTAAGTTCATTATAAACAGAAATTCTTGTATTAAGAAATTTATGCCTATCTTTACAGCTTTTGCGTCACAGTTTCCGGAGAAGTAAAAAAAACCTTTTTTAACTTCCCTTAAAGGGAAAGAAAGAATTGATAACTCTTTTTAAATTAATCCGAAGGGAAAGAATAACTTCTTCTCTAAATTTTTTTTTCTTCACTTATTATGCAATTCAAAGCCCACATGTTTTTTAAGAGAGAGAAAAAAAAATTTTTTAATTGTATTTTAAGTGAAAAGTTTGTTGTTCTTATTGAAAGCACTTATGAGAGAAATCTAAATAACTTTTTAAATAGATTTGAAGTTTAGGTAAACTTTTTTCCTCTTCTCTTATCTGTTAAATAGTAACCAAACTGTCTATCGCTAAGAGTAGAGCAAAGCTATTGAAACAATTTTTTTATTAAACTATTTTTTCTCATATCATATTATTTATGATTAGAGATAACTTGTTTTTCCTCAGAGATTAACCACAAATACAAAGTTTAGAAATAGTTGTTATTAGGCTTTCAAATACAATAATTGTATTTGTGTTTATTATTATTATAAAAGCTATTCGAGTAGTTTTTTCCGCAATCGAGAAGTTATTATTATTAAGGAATTTATTTGAAAATAAAAATTGTTTCCTTTTTTGAACATAACAACAAACAAGTGGCGGAAACTTGAACTTTGGATTAAATTATTTTTCAGATTAAATTTCAGGAACTAATTAGTAATTAAAACTCTCTCTCTCTCTCTCTCTCTCTCGTGATATCAGTATTTGATTTGATTTCAAAAAAATATTGACTAAAAACTCTATGGATTTTCAAAACTCTCAAAATTTTCGGACAATTGTTGAAAATTCATTTAGAAAATCAAAAATACGGCCAAAAAATTTCTCGCTTGCTATCAATTTTGTTATATCAATAAACTCTTTGGTTCCGTCACTGATTTACTACCACTTCAAAAACCTTCTGTTAATTATATTTTTCTAAAACTAATTTTCATTTTGTATGCAAAACAAGAACCGATTGCGCGGAAAATATCACTTATTTTTCTCAATTATGAAAAGTTTATTAAAGTCAGGTTTTAGTTAACTCTTAAATCGCATTCACTCACGATTTGTATTTCCAGAGAAAAAGTGTTTCTCATATCCCTTATAAAAGTTGTTACGCTTTTGACATTGAGATTAAAAATACTTATGCGTTGGTTTTTATTATGAGATATCATAATATTTTTTTATGAGGATATCTCAGTTTAAGTGCACCTAAAAAATAAGAGTTAATATTCATGTAAAAGTCAAACGAGAAACTAATTTATGAATTTTCAGTAGCGACAGAGAGAGAAAGAAATATTTTTCTTTCTGATTGATTATTATTTAGAAAGTCGTAAAAATAAGAAACTTGTTATTGAAAACCGAGATTACAGACAGTTTTCTAAAAGAATTTCTTCTGAAACACAGAATAAATAAAAAGGAATTTTAATTTTATGAAATTATTTTCTAATCAATAATCCCTTTGAAAAAAAATTTCTTGAATTTTTCCGATTGATTATTAAGAGTAAAAGAATATAAGAACTCGTTAGAATATAGAAAATTAAAACTATTTTCAGGGTTTTTGGCAGAAATTCTTCTTTAATATACAGAATAAATGTTAGGAATTTTAATCTTAAAATTATTCTCTAATCAATCATTTACTGAGAGAAAATTTTTTTGGGCTTTAATTATTCAGTTTGAATAATAGGTCTATAATTTATTTCTGAATTTCTTATAAATATTAATGAATATGAGTTGTCGTGTAGTTAAAAATCTTGAACTGATTTATATTTAATTTATTCCGTTTGCTATCGAATTGATCGATAAATTTTTTTGTGTCATTCAAAATGATTTTTAAAGAAGAAATAAAGACTTAATGAGAACTTAATTTATTTTTCTTATTAAGTCTGGAATTTATTTTTCATAATTTCGAGTTTCAATTAATTCATATTTTTATTAATGATTTCAAATCGCCGCCAATTTTTTCGACAAAAGCAATTAGAAAGAAATTTTTCAAAGAAAAAAAAATATCATTTAATAACTTATTCCTTAAGCAATTCGTAAATTAATTTAAAAACTTATAGTTTGAGATCTTATTCATTAGATAAATATCATTAAAAATGAGAGGAAAAAGTTTTGAAAAGTAATTAAATTTTAAAAGTTATGAATAATAACTATCAAAACCTGAATGAAAAAAATTTTTATTCCCCAAAAAACTTCAATAAATTTAAAAAATTTTCCGGAAATTAATTCAAAAAATTTTTTTATTCATGATATTCAGATAAGAAAACGTTTTTTATGATAACTTTTTTTTTATGCGAAATATTGTGAAATACTCTTCACTTACTATACAATAAACTCGAATTACATAATGAACTAATTTATAATCAGGCGTTTCATAAATGCAATTAAATTGAATAATAATTTTTCTTATCATAAAATTACATTAAAAAAAAATATCATAAAAGACGAGGCGTTTGAAGCGTTGGCTGAAAGTAAAAGTTTACAAAAGAGTCATAAATCAGAATAAAAAAAGTGAAATCTAATAAAATTAAGTGCTTTTAAGTTTGAAATTTTGTGGAAAAGTCGAGACTTTTTTGGAGGTCAATACAGTTTAAGCCCTTATTTATTGTTCCGAAGCTTAATATTTATTCAAGTATTAAGTTTTTTGAATAGGATTTTACTGTTAAACAAAAAACTTTTACTCTTTTTTCTCTCTCTATTGATATTCTGCCAAAAAAAGTTTGACATCTTTTTCAACGACAACTTTTTTGCTTGTCTTTTAACCTAAAATAATGAGCTTTTAAAATGTCACAAATACTTAAAAAACAGATATTTAGTAATACTTTTAAGCGAAAAATATTATTATATTTACGAAAAAAAGTCTGTTATTCAGCAGTTTTTTAGGTGAATTTTTTTCAAGGATTAAAAAAAAGTTAATGACTTTCAGAAACTTTGATAAACAATTGAAAAAAAGAAAATTATCGAAAAATTTTTTTTTTGCTATCAAATTAAAAACCTATAGATTTTATTTTGCAATAGAAATCGAAGATTCATTGTTTTGGAGGTTATCGCCATTCGTTTAATGACTGATTTGCAAAAAATTTTTTGTATCACTTTTTTGGCACATTTTGTTTTTATTGTGCAATAGAAGTAAAAAATTTATTTAAAAAGTTTTTATCTAAAAATTTATTTCAATGACGTGTTTAAAAAGTGATATCAATTTCATGTGACTTTTTATCCGTTCATAAAAAAAATTATTAATAATAGAGATAACGAAATAGTGATGAGCTCTAAGAATAGCTCAACTCTTTGTGCTCTCGAATTTTGTTGTCGTTATGGTTTGAAAGTAGAGAAAAGTAAAATTTTTGAAATTTTTTTGAATTGAAAAGTTGTGAATAACTTATTATTTGAATAAATATTGAATGAGAATAAAAATTGTTTTTATAATTAACATAATTATAGTTTTCTTGTATCGCAGACAGACCTTCAAAATAAAGACTCATATAATTAAAAATCCAGACATTAATTATCTTTTCAGATAAAAAATAAAAGAGTTTTAAAAAGTTTCTAAAAGTTTTTCTCTCATTCATTTTACCGAAACTTTCTTTAAAAACTTTTAAAATAAAAATTAATTTAGTTTTTATGCAAAGATTTTATTGAAAAGTCATTGATTGAGTGAATCAATCAATAAAGTTGAATAAAAAAAATTTTTTTAAATTGATATTTAATATATTTTTCTTCCTTTCAATTAATTTTTGGTCTATATACAAATTTCAAAGTCGAAAAATATCAGACAATTATAATTATATGTTGATCGATATTTAAAAATTATAGACAATGATTGCGCGGATAATTATGAGTTAAGCAAAAAAAACTATATTAAACTTTGTTGTTATGATATTGAGAGCTTTGTTTTCAAATATTTATAGACATTGACCTAATAATTAGTTGGAAAACATTGAGCGACATAAATATGATATCAATAAATAAATGATTCAATAATTTATATATCGAACCTTTTGGATAACAAACTGTATAAAACTGTAGAAAAAGTATAGATGTTCTAAAAATTAATCCAAAGACCTCATTAAAAAATTTAATATTTTGAAATGATTTTGAGTTAAGGAAAATGAAACTGCAGTCGATCCCGTTTATAGTGAACGGGTCGGTGCAGCAAAAAGTGTTCACTAAAGCCGGGTATTCACTATAAACGTA